>WHVD01000111.1:0-60000 GCA_015178975.1 Hysterangium stoloniferum
ATTCTACAAACACTTTCCGTTGAACAAACACTTTCCATTCTACAAACACTTTTCATTCTACAAACACTTTCCATTCTACAAACACTTTCCGTTCTACAAACACTTTCCGTTCCACAAGCACTTCCGTTCTACAACACTTTCAGTTCCACAAACACTTTCAGTTCCACAAACACTTTCAGTTCCACAAACACTTTCAGTTCCACAAACACTTCCGTTCTACAAACACTTCCATTCTACAAACACTTTCAGTTCCACAAACACTTTCCATTCCCCAAACACCTTCCCTTCCCTGAACACTTTCTGTTCTCTGAACACTTTCTGTTCTCTGAACACTTTCTGTTCTCTGAACACTTTCTGTTCTCTGAACACTTTCTGTTCAAACAATGAGTCTCAGTGTTACGACCCGGACAAATCCCGCCGGACTCCGGGCACTAACCCGTACGCCCCCACGCGCTACAAGCACCAATCGTCTGTTTATAGGATTTCCCGCCCGGACTCCGTTACGTCAAGACTCGTTACGTTCGACCTCATTAAGACACATATCAGTCACCGGACTTCCCCGGACCCCGTCTCTGTCTATGTCCGTCTTCGTCCCACGCATCAGTCACCGGACCCGCTTAGAATCCCGTCACCGCTCTAATCGAGCCCCGTTCCCGTTTTAGTCAAATGACCTGCCACGATTTAGGACTCCGCTCCCGCTCCGTTTCCCGTTATGGGTTATGCTTTGTCACGATTCGGACTCCGCTCCGTTCCGTCCCGTTCCTAACACCAATTTGGTGTTTACTATTCCCGTTTTATGTTTTGCTCGTCTCGTCTCATTATTACTGGATTCGGTATGACATGCATTCCACGGTCTATATAAACTGGCAGATGTTGTACATACAATCCAGTCAGAAAATTAGCTTAGATTCCCCCCAGTAATCTAATACATTTTCCTCTCTAAAAACCCTACTCTCATCAGACCGCTCGCACTAGTCGGAGCCCACGGGCTCTGGCGCATCTATCTCTCTCGACTATCTCGATTCACGACTCTCGACTCACGACCTACGACTCACGACCCACGAACCCCCGCCCGGACTCCCCGGGATTCCCGTCCGCCTGTCTGAAATTGGACAACACGATCTAGCGAGGGCGCAGCCTATAAGCTGAAGCCAAGTCCTACCGGATATCCCGCGGGTTTCTCCGGAAACCCGGCCTGAGTGTGTATCCTAACACTCAGTTCAAATACTTAAGAGTCATGGATGCGGGGGGTTTGGGGGGCGAAGCCCCCCAACAAGCCGGAGCCCGCAGCGAAGTTGTGGGGCAGGTCACGAAGTGACCGCCCCGCAGCATAGCAAGGGTTCCCAGGCTTGTCAAATAAGTGAAAGTAGCATGGTGGGTCCGTGGGCGTTTTTAGGCGCCGCAGGCTGCATGCGTGAGGGCGCGGAGCGCCCGAATTTTTCCCCAATTTGTGAGGGCGCGGAGCGCCCGAACCTGACTGTGTGACTAAGCTTGACGCCCAAAGGTCCTTATTACATCAGCACGGGAGCAAATGCGGAGGTTTTTTGGCGTTCGCGGGAGTATTTTTGGTGCCGCGGGAGCATTGTGTGACATTTTGTGACGCGCGCGGGAACTTTTTCGTGACCGAATTATTTTATACATGCGCGGCATTTTCAACCGCGTACCCATCCACCCGCTCCCATCCACCGCGCACCCGCGCCACCGCTCCACCGCGCACCGCTCCACCGCGCACCGCTCCACCGCGCACCCGCTCCACCGCGCCACCCGCTCCACCGCGGCACCCATCCACGACGCACCCCATCCACCGCGTACCCATCCACGACGCACCCATCCACGACGCACCCACTCCCAACGCACCCACTCCCATCCACGGCGCACTCACTCCCATCCACGCGCACTCACTCCCATTCACGGCGCACCCACTCCCATCCACGGCGCACCCACTCCATTCACGGCGCACCCTCTCTTTCCTCCAGGTGATGTGTGTACTCTTTCCTTCTCCCTCCGTCCTGCGCTAATCCGCCTCCTATCTCTTTCCTCCAGCGAGTGTGTGTACTGTTTCCTTCTCTCTTCGTCCTCCACTGATTGACCTCTTCTCTCTTTTGTCCAGCTGGTGCGTGTACCATTTCCTCTCTCTTTGTCCTCTGATCATCCTCCTCTCTTTCCTCCAGGTGTGTGTACCATTTCCTTCTCTCTCCATCCTCCTCTCATTGGGACCCTCTCTCTTTCCTCCAGCCGGTGTGTCTACCATTTCCTTCTTCCTCTGTCCTGCGCTGATTGCCTCCTCTCTTTTTCCTCCAGCCGGTGCGCGTTCCATTTCCCTCTCTCTCTGTCCTCTTCTGATTGGCCCCCTCTCTTTCCTCCAGCCGGTGCGCACTCCTCCAGCGAGTGTGTGTACCCTGCTCTGATTCGGCCCCTCCAGTTGGTGCGTGTCCCCTTTCCTTCTCTCCTTCATCCTCCTCTGATCGTCCTCATCTTTTTCCTCCAGGATGTGTGTCCCCTTTCCTTCTCTCTTTGTCCGTCTGTCTTTCCTCCAGTTGGTGTGTGTCCCCTTTTCTTCTCTCTTCGTCCTCCTCTGATTGCCTCCTCTCTCTTTCCTCCAGGACGTGTGTGTACGCTTTCTTTCTCTCTTCGTCCTCCACTCATGGGCCTGCTCTCTTTCCTCCAGGAAGTGCATGTACCCTTTCCTTCTCTCTTTGTCCTCTGATGGCCTCCTCTCTTTCCTCCAGCAAGTGCGTGTCCCCTTTCCTCCTCTCTTTGTTCTCCTCTGATCGTCCTCCTCTCCCTTTCCTCCAGCGAGTGTGTGTACCCTTTCCTTCTCTCTTTGCCCTCCTCTGATCGTCCTCCTCTCTCTTTCCTCCAGGAGTTGCATGTAGCCTGTCTTTCTCCCTTTGTCCTCCTCTCTTTCCTCCAGGCGGTGGTGTACAGTTTCCTTCTCTCTTCATCCTCCTCTGATTGGCCTCCTCTCTCTTTCCTCCAGCCGGTGCGCATTTTCTTTCCTTCTCTTTCTGTCCTCCTCTAATCAGCCTCCTCACTCTTTCCTCCAGGCGGTGTGTGTCCCCTTTCCTTCTCTCTTTGCCCCCCTCTGTCTTTCCCCCAGATGGTATGTGTCCCCCTTTCCTTCTCTCTCCATCCTTCTCTGATTGGCCTCCTCTCTTTCCCCCAGCCGGTGCGCGTTTCCTTTCCCTCTCTCTCTGTCCTCTTCTGATTAGCCCCCTCTCTTTCCTCAAGCCGGTGTGTGATCCCTTTCCCACTCTATCCTCCTCTGATCGGCCTCCTCTTTCCTCCAGCCGGTGCGTGTTCCTTTTCCCCCTCTCTCTGTCCTCCTCTGATTGGGCCCCCTCTCTTTCCTCCAGCCGGTGTGCATTCCCTTTCCTTCTCTCTCTGTCCTCCTCTGACTGGCCTCCTCTCTCTTTCCTCCAGTGTGTGCAGGTACTGTTTCCCTCTTCCTCTCTCCTCTGACTGGCCCTCTCTCTCTTTCCTCCAGCCAGTGTATGTACAGTTCCTTCTCTTTCCGTCTTTCTCTGACTGGCCTCCTCTCTCTTTCCTCCAGCTGGTGTGTCTACTATATCCTTCTTCCTCCGTCCTCCTCTGATCACTGATTGGCCCTCTCTCTCTCTCCCCTTCAGCCAGTCTGTGTTCTGTTTCCTTCTTCCTCCGTCCTCCTCTGATCAGCCTCCTCTTTCTTTCCTCCAACGAGTGCGTGTATCATTTCCTTCACCTTTGTCCTCCTCTGATCGTCCTCCTCTCTTTCCTCCAGCCAGTGTGTGTACCATTTCCTTCACTCTCCGTCCTGCTCTGAATGGGCCCCTCTCTCTTTCCTCCAGATGGTGCGTGTACCATTTCTTTCTCTCTCCATCCTGCTCTGATTGGCCTCTCTTTCCTCCAGGTGGTGCATGTACCATTTCCTTCTTCCTCCATCCTGCTCTGATCAGCCCCATCTCTCTTTCTTCCAGGGGTGCCTGTGCTGTTTCCTTCTCTCTTTGTCCTCTGATTGACATCCTCTCTCTTTCCTCCAATGAGTGTGTGTACTGTTTCCTTCTCTCTTCCTCCCATCTGATTGGCCTCCTGTCTGTCCTCCCGGAGGTGCGTGTCCCCTTTCCTTCTCTTTTTGTCCTCTGATCACAGCAATCCTAAAATAAAAATAATATACATTAAATAAAAATACAATGGAATAAATTAAAATAAAATGGCAGTAAATTAAAGTGAAATTCAATAAATTAGAATAAAATACAATAAATCAAAATAAAATACATGAATCATGATGAAATAAGTAAATCAAAATAAATAAATCAGCTACCCACATTAATTAGTTGGACTGTCAATTCAACCATTGGAACCATTCTTCCTTTGGTAACCATTGTTCCATTTGTGACCATTGTTCCTTTGGTAACCATTTTTCCTTTTGTAATGATTCATCCTTTTATACATTGTTCCCTTTGTAGCTGTTTGTTCTTTTATAAGTGTTGTTTACTTTGTAACCATTGTTTCCTTTGTAACCATTTGTTTCCTTTGTAACCATTGTTTCCTTTGTAACCATTGTTTCCTTTGTAACCATTGATCCATTTGTAACCATTGATCCATTTGTAACCATTGTTCCTTTTGTAACTGTTATTTCCGTTCTTTACACAGTTTCCATTCTTTACAGTTTCCGTTCTTTACACAGTTTCCGTTCTCTACACAGTTTCCTTTCTTTACAGTTTCCACATTTTTTGTTCTCTAAACACTTTCCATTCTTTACATGGTTTCCACATTTTCTGTCCTCTGAACACTTTCCGTTCTCTGAACACTTTCCGTTCTCTGAACACTTTCCGTTCTCTGAACACTTTCCGTTCTCTGAACACTTTCCATTCTCTAAACACTTTCCGTTCTCTGAACACTTTCCGTTCTCTAAACACTTTCCGCTCTCTGAACACTTTCCGTTCTCTGAACACTTTCCGCTCTCTGAACACTTTCCGTTCTCTGAACACTTTCCATTCTCTAAACACTTTCTCTAAACACTTTCCGCTCTCTGAACACTTTCCATTCTCTAAACACTTTCTGCTCTCTGAACACTTTCCGTTCTCTGAACACTTTCCGTTCTCTGAACACTTTCCGCTCTCTGAACACTTTCCGTTCTCTGAACACTTTCCATTCTCTAAACACTTTCTCTAAACACTTTCCGCTCTCTGAACACTTTCCATTCTCTAAACACTTTCTGCTCTCTGAACACTTTCCGTTCTCTAAACACTTTCCGTTCTCTAAACACTTTCCGCTCTCTGAACACTTTCCGTTCTCTGAACACTTTCCGCTCTCGGAATACTTTCCATTCTTGGAACACTTTCTGTTCTCTGAACACTTTCCATTCAAACAATGAGTCTCAGAAATACTTAAAAGTTGTCGACGCGGGGGGGTTTGGGGGGCTTCGCCCCCCAACAAGCTGGAGCCCGCAGCGAAGTTGTGGGGCCGGTCGCAAAGCGACCGCCCCGCAGCGTAGCAAGGGTTCCTAAGCTTGTCATATAAGTGAATTCGCATCAGTGGGTCTGTGGGTGCTGCTTAGTCACTATTTGTCAGCATTAGGTCAGCATCTGCGAGTGAAGCGAGCAGCCTGTTTCCCACGGTCACCTGCAAGCGAAGCGAGCCCTAGGCTTCCCACGGTCTGTATTTGCGAGTGAAGCGAGCCCTGTGTTACAGTCACACACATGTTGTGCCTGTCACCACTTGGTTTCGCAATCCTCCTCTCTTTCGTACCATTCCTTCTTCCACCATCCTCCTCTCTCTTTCCTCCAATGCGTGCGTGTACCGTTTCCTTCTCGCTCCATCCTCTCCCTTTTCTCCAGGAGGTGCGTGTAATGTGTTTTCTTCTCTTTGTCCTCCTCTGATCACCGTCCTTCTCTGACCAGCTTCCTCTTCCTCCATGTGTGCACGTTCCCTTTCCTTCTTGCACCATCATCCTCTGACCGGCCCTCTCTCTTTCCTCCAGCCGGTGCATATACCGTTCCTTTCCCCTCTCTCTATCTTCCTCTGATCGGCCTCTTTCCTCCAGCCGGTGCGCATTCCCTTTCCCTCTCTATCCTCCTCTGATCGGCCACCTCTCTCTTCCTCCAGCTGGCGCGTGTTCCTCTTCCTTCTCTCTCCTTCCTCCTCTGATCGGCCTCCTCTCTCTTCCTCCAGCTGGTGCGTGTATTCCTTCCATCTCTCTCCTCCTCCTCTGATCGACCTCCCCTCTCTTTTCCCCCAGTCGGTGCTTACCTCCCCTCTCTTTCCTCCAGTCGGTGTGTATACCGTTTCCTTCTCTCTCCGTCCTCTGATGGGCCTCCTCTTTCCTCCAGTCAGTGCGTGTTCCTTTTCCCCTTCTCTCTGTTCTCCTTTGATGGGCCTCCTCTTTCCTCCACCCGGTGCGTGTTCCCTTTCCTTCTTTCTGTCCTCCTCTGATCGGCCTCCTCTCTGTCCTCCAGCCGGTGCACGTTCCCTTTCCCTCTCTCTCCATCCTCTGACTGGCTTCCTCTCTTTCCTCCAGCCGGTGAGCATTCCCTTTCCTTCTATCTCTGTCCTCCTCTGATTGGCCCTCTCTTTCCTCCAGGTAGTGTGTGTACCGTTTCTTTCTTCCTCCATCCTTCCCTGATCCTCTTATCTTTCCTCCAGGTGGTGCACGTTCCCTTTCCTGCTCTCTCTATCCTCCTCCGGTGCATCTACCCTTCCCTTCTCTCTTCGTCCTCCTCTGATCGGCCCTCTCTCTTTCCTCCAGCCGGTGCGTGTCCCCATTCCTTCTCTCTTCATTCTCCTCTGAGCAGCCTCTCTTTCTTTCCTTCAGATGGTGCGTGTACCCTATCCTTCTCTCTCCGTCCTCCTCTGACTGGCCTCCTCTCTTCCTCCAGCACGTGCAAGCACCGTTTCCTTCTCTCTCTTTTCTCCAGCCGGTGCGTGTACCCTTCCCTTCTCTCTTCGTCCTCCTCTGACCGGCCTCCTCTCTCTTTCTTTCAGCCAGTGTACTTACCATTTCCTTCTCTCTTCGTCCTCCTCTCTTTCCTCCAGCCGGTGCGTGTCCCATTTCCGTTTCGGTCTCTGTCCTCCTCTGACCAGCCTCCTCTCTCTTTCCTCCCGGAGGTGAGTGTACTACCCTTTCCTTCTCTCTTTGACCTCCTCTCTTTCCTCCAGGATTTGTGTTCCCATTCCTTCTCTCTTCACCCCTCTGTCTTTCCTCCAGATGGTGCGTATACCCTTTCCTTCTCTCTTCATCCTGCCCTGATTGCGCCCCTCTCTCTTTCATCCAGCCACTGCATCTACCATTTCCTCCAGCCGGTGCGTCTACCATTTCCTTCTTCCTCTGTCCTGCTCTCCCTCCGTCCTACACAGATTTACCTCCTGTTGCTTTCCTCCAGCCGGTGCGCGCAGCATGTCGTGCGCGTGGGTGGGGTCCGCGGGTGTTGCCACACGCACACTCATGCACCACCTCACTCACGTCCCACGACTGGGCGTGTTACCTCAAGAATGCGCGCACGCGAATGCGCCCATTCGTGCGTGGGTGTTGCCATACATGCACTCACGCACCTCACTAATGTCGCGCAACTGGGCGCATTACCTCACGAACTCGCCCATTTGTGAGCGTGTGGGGGTGCGCGGGTGTTGTCTCTTTGTCCTCTGATCAGCCTCCCCTCTTTCCTCCAGCCGGTGCGTGTACTGCTCCTTCTCTCTTCACCCCTCTCTCTTTCCTCCAGCCAGTGCGTGTACTGTTTCCTCCTCGTTCCTCCAGCCGGTTCGTGTACCCTTTCCCTCTCCCTTCATCCCCCTCTTTCCTCCAAGAGGTGCATCTACTATTTCCTTCTCTCTTCATCCTCCTCTCTTTCCTCCAGCCGGTGCATGTACTGTTTCCTTCTCCCTTCGTCCTCCTCTCTCTTTTCTCCAGGAGGTGCGTGTCCCCTTTCCTCCTCCCTCCGTCCTGCTCTGATCGGCCCTCTCTCTCTTCCCTCCAGGTGGTTTGTGTACCCTTTCCTTCTCTCTTCTTCCTGCCCTGATCGGCCTCCACTCTCCTCCAGCTGGTGCATGTACCGTTTCCTTCTTCCTCCGTCCCCTCTGATGGGCCTCAATTAAATCAGAATAATTCAAATAAAATATAATAAATGAACATAAAATGTTTAAAAATAAAATAAAATACATCGAAATGAAAAACAATAAAATAAAATAAAATAAAATTCAATAAATCAAAATAAAATACATTAAATCAAAATAAATAAGTTGAGTGACCACAGTAATTACTGCAGTTGAGAGTCAATTTAACCACTCTTTCCATTTGTAACCTTTGTTTCCTTTTGAAATCCAATCATGCAAATAAAATCATGGCAATAATCCATCCATGCTTCAAGAATGCTTCTCAATTTTCTGTCCATCAATGTCTTTCTCTACTGTCATTGCTCTTCTGACCTGGGATTACTTTTTGGGCCTGTGATTACTTTTGTGAGCTATCATTGCTTTTCTGGCCTATCATTACTTTTCTGAGATAGAGTGGCTGGAAAAGGAAATCATTAAGTGGGTGTGTTATTGGGTATCACAATGCCAGAGGACAGTATATGTAGGTTGAAAATACACATAGGGGCCTGAACAATGTGGTTCTTAACCCAAAGGTTCTAAATCAATGTTTGAACTGGAGATTAGTAGAATATTTATACTAAAAGATTCAATGACAGACATGAGTGGAATGGAAGGAAAGTGGGGTATGAAGAGAAACAAATTGAGGAAGAATGAAAACACTATTCCAAGCCAAATATGTAGTATTTAAGAATGTTATTATTGATCCATAAGTAAGTATTCAGCAAGGTTCCAAAAGGAGACTGACTTACATTTTTTAGGTTCAGTGAATTTACAAAAGTATTCTGAATAATGTAAACATTAATCACTTTAAAATAAGTCTCTGAATGAGAATAAATGGAAAGCTGGAATGTACAGAAGTGGTCACAGAAGGTAATACAAAGGTTATGTGATCAAGTATTTGAAAATGCTATTCCAAGACAGATATAACTGCTCATGTAGTGTTTAAAGACATTATTATTGATTCACCAGGTTATGAAGCGACCAAGTGAAGTTGTGGGGTGGTAGCATGGTGGGGGCTTGCCCCCCATGGGTCACAGTATTAAGAGAAAAGTAAAGAGGACTTAAACAAGAGGAGGGTAATCTAGATTGAGTTTCAAACTAGGGAATTGTAGCATACATGGAAAGAGCTTTATACTACAGTGGGATGGATGATCGGAGGGCCAATTGGAGAAGTGAGAGTCATGACAGAATCAAAAGAAGTATTGGAAGGAACAAGAAACAAGCTAGAACTAAATATGGTGTAGCAAAAGTATTCTAAAAGGTGTGAGGTGCCAAATAACACTTATACATGGAACAGATAAAAAGAGAGCATCAGAAACAGAGACAGAACAGAATCCCTAAAGGGGTAGTTTACAACAAAACAATGAATGAGAAGGGGAGTATGAATGAGAAGGGGAGTATGAATGAGAAGGGGAGTATGAATGAGAAGGGGAGTATGAATGAGAAGGGGAGTATGAATGAGAAGGGGAGTATGAATGAGAAGAGGAGTATGAATGAGAAGGGGAGTATGAATGAGAAGGGGAGTATGAATGAGAAGGGGAGTATGAATGAGAATAAATGGGAAGCTGGAATGTACAGAAGCCCTCAATATGACATGGTCATAGAAGATAATACAAACTACTGATATAGTGAAAAAAAATATTATTATTGATCCACCAGGTCGCGAAGCGACCCAGTAAAGTTGTGGGGTGGTAGCATGGTAGGGGCTTGCCCCCCACGGGTCACAGCCTTGTACTTAAATTATTTTACCTTGCAGTGAATTGAGTATTTTCACATTTTGATAGAGCATTGGACTCCTTTTTCAGAAAATAGTATTAAAATAAGGCTAGTACATCACAGAGACCAAGGAAGGGGTGAAGATGGGAAAATTTTGAGGTGTCTAGGGCCTTTGTGAAGATATCAGTGAGGTTATCTTTGGTGTTGACATAGTTTAAGGTAAAGTCTCCCGCTAAGACACGCTCCCTAAGAAAATAATATTTGATATCGATGTGTTTGACCCAAGAGTGTAAGAGTGGGTCCTCAGAAAGTGCAATGGCAGCATTGTTGTCACAAAGGAGAGTCATAGGAGCCAAGGGAGGAAATTGGAGGCCTTTAAATAATGTGCGAAGCCAACTGCCTTCCTTGGCAGCCTCAAATGCAGCAACATATTCAGCCTCACAGGAGGATGCAACCGTTTTTTGTTTTCTAGAAGTCCAAGAAATAACACCGGAACCCAAGGTGAAGGCATAACCGCTTATGCTGCGACGAGTGTCGAGACAATTGGCCCAATTGGAGTCAGTGTACCCTAGCAGGTTGATTGCATTGGTACCTCCCAGGTGTAAACAAAGTCCTCGGGTGCCTTTTAAATAACGAACAATGTGAATGGCAGCGTGCCAGTGGGGCATGGAATAACAGTCAAGATATTGAGAGAGTTGTTGGACGGCATAGGAAATATCGGGATGGGTTGAGATGGCTAGATAAAGTAGACAACCCACTAGAGATCTGTAGGGAAGTTTCAACAGAGCATCGAGTTCAGCGGTGGAAGAAGTTGCATGATTGCTGTGTCGAAGCTTTGAATTATAGTCCATGGGTGTGGGTGCAATGGAAGCATTGGTTTGGCCAAATTGTCGAATAATCTTGTCAATAAGGGCAATTTGGGATAAATAAACAGATTTGTTGGGACGGTCCCACTCGACAGCAATACCAACTACAAAATGCACATTCCCAAGGTCAGAGATAGTCCAGACTTTGCTCATCTGTTCCTTGAAAAGCTTATTTTCTGCGGGAGAACTTGCAATGGAGAGAAAATTGTCAACATGAACAGCCACTCTTATGATCCCAGTAGAAGTTTTGCAGTAATAGATGCATGATTCACAGTCAAGTCTTGTAAAACCCCAGGAGATCATTTGTTCATTCATCGTTTGATTCCATATGCATCCACTCTGTTTCATGCCATAAATACCGTGCATTAACATCCATACCCAATCCTCCTTGCCAGGCTCTTCAAAACTGGTTGGTTGTTCCATATACTGCGTCTCATTCTTGGGGAGTATACCGTATAGGAATGCTGTCTTGATATTGATCTGCTGAGCATTCCATCCTAGGGTAGCAGCGATATGTAGCAAGATCCTCCAAGATTCCATGCATGCTGTTGGTGAGCTTGTTTTGTTATAATCTTTGCCATAGATTTGTTCAAAACCTTTGAAAACCAGGCGTACTTTCCATCCGGTCACCTTGCCTGTCTCATCCCGTTTAATTCGAAAGACAGGTCGACCTTTGCACATCTTACAGCCTTGTGGGACATCGGATCGGGGGACTAACTTGTAGACCCCCATGGCTTTGAGGGAAGCAAGTTCATCGAGATAACCCTTTCGCCAATGAGCTGTATCGGCAGAGTTGAGGGCTTCCTCCCAAGACTTGGGTTCATCATTACATGTTAGGGGATCGATGCCTGTGACTGATTCGATGGTAGTGTCAGCCCCAAGGAGGCCATATTCTTGCGGTAACATGGACAACACATGATCAATATCCTCGTTATTGGGTGGATCATGGGATGTGTTTGACTGCAATTGGTGGAGTTCATGTAGGGCATGCAGACGTTGTTGCTTTGCGAGACGTAAACGTTCCACACTTTCTTGAGAGGCTAGGATAGCAGGTTGAAGGTGTGAGCCTGGTTCAATATGTCTTTCTGCAATACGATTGGAACGACAAACAGGTGCTTCGGGATTTGGTTGGTTATTGATTAAAGGGGGGCCTCATTTTGTGGTGCAGGTGCCACTGGATGATTTATACTGGGTGGTATAGATGGTGCTATAATACTATCATCGAGAGGGTTTGGAATGACAATGTTATTTGGTGTAGATAAGGTAGAGGTGATTGGGGAAGGTACTGGCAGGTCTTGGTGTGTACACATTGATTCTGGATGGGGATGTCCCTCATGGCTTTCCAAAAAATGTACGTGATATGAACTGTATATTTGATGAGTTTTGGGGTTGTAACATCGGTATGATTTTGACTTCGCATCGTAACCAACCAAAATACATTCAATTGAACGTTCGAAGATTTTTGGATTAGATCAGTTTTGGATGAGTACGAAAGCTTTGCATCCAATTTCCCTCATATAGGAGTAATCAGGAATGCGGCCATACCAAAGCTCCCAAGGAGTTTTGCCATTAAGAGAGTTGGTGGTCATCTTAACATGAAGATGAGCCGCAGTTAGGTAGAGTTCGTCCCATAAGTATGTTGGTAAATTAGCGTATATATGCATTGATCGAGCTTTTCCCATAAGGGTTCTATGCATACGTTCCACTCGTCCAATGTGGGCTGATGTGTATGGTGCCGTAAATTGTTGTTCAGTTCCTCTGGATGATAGCCAATTTGACATTTCGCAGCTTTTAAGTTCACCATTATCAGTGCGGTATATTCCGACTTTCAGCCCTGTTTCAACTTCCCTAGCTTGCTCCCATATCCGAAGTTGAGGAAAGGCATCACTTTTAGCTTTCAATAATATAGTCCAAACAAAACTTGTATAGTCATCAACTATATTCATGACATAGTTATTTCCAGTTCGTGAAGTTATAGCCTGTGGTCCTGAGAGATCTATCCAAACTTTTTCTAATCTCCTTGTCGCCTTATGCCCCAACCCACTTTCACATATTTTTGGAACTGAAGATTTTGTCTGTTTTCCAAGGATGCATGAATCACATTTCCAGGGAGCTGAAGTGGGGGAGGACTGCACACCTCTTAGGAGACCGCTTTTGAACATGTAGTTAATAGATTTATAGTTCGCATGTCCAAGGCGGCGGTGCCAAGTATCGAGGGTAGGCATATTTTGAGTGATGAGTGCGTGCTCTGCGAGTGTGGAGTGGAGAGATAGCATGTAGAGATTTTTGTGGGGGAGTAATGAGCCACAAGCTATTATAGCGTTAGATGATTTTGTACTGAGCCAACATGATTGATCATCGAAGTGTGCGATGATATTGGAATCTCAGGTTAAGCAACAAACTGATATGAGATGCACTGTGGTGTCTGGTATGTAGAGCATGTCTCGGAGTATGATGGATGTTCCACGGCCTATACACATTTTGATGTCACCAATACCAATGGCCCAGATAAGAGAATTCCCTAATCCCCTTACGGAACGAGGGGTAATGGCTCTTAAAGTAAAAAAATTAGTTTGATCTGGTGATATGTGTATGGTGGCATCAGTGTCCAGCCAGAAGGGATAGATTTCGGTGGAATTGGGGTACGTTTCAATTGTGACAGTGGTTGAATGGTTGATGTGTTCAATGCTGTAGGATGGGTGTGGCTGTTCTTGGTCCAATCAATGGTAGTCTTCAACTCCTCCTCAAGGACAAGCCAACCTTCGTACTCGATCTGTTCTAGCACAAGAGGGGAAGACAATGCTCTGTCAGGAGTGGGGGTGACATGTCCCACAAAGTCAATGGAGGCAGGGTTTGGGGTAGATAATTCGGAAGTGTCCATTTGAGCGATGTAAATGCGA
Source organism: Hysterangium stoloniferum (assembly GCA_015178975.1). Classification (NCBI taxonomy): domain Eukaryota; kingdom Fungi; phylum Basidiomycota; class Agaricomycetes; order Hysterangiales; family Hysterangiaceae; genus Hysterangium; species Hysterangium stoloniferum. The sequence continues at coordinate 13,550 of WHVD01000111.1, forward strand.
CCATCGGCTCTTGGATACGCACAGGAATCTTCGTTGTAGGGGTTGATGCTGGAGTAGTGGAGGTAGATGGAGAATGTATGATCCTCGATGGTTTAGCCCCCCGGCTCTGTTGCCTGGCCAGCTTGGACTCTTCAATAGTTTTGCCCGCCATTCCACTGCCTGGTGCGATACAGTAGTCAACTGTATGGCGGTGCTTTTTGCAATTGGAACAAACAATTGAAGTGTTGGGTTTGGATATGGCGGTGAGAGTGATGGAGTCACCCACAGTGGAATTTTTGTTACTAACTGGGGTCATAAGAGCTTGTTCACTGTCTAAGTAGGAACGTAGTTGGGTGAGGTGAACAGATTGGACTTAGTGGATTGAGTGATATCGCGGGTGATGATAGAACGGAGATGTTGGAAGTCGGTGTCCAAAGCATTGAGAAGAGCAATGCATTTAAAGAGGTCGCGGGAAATTTCACCCATATCGTAGGCACGGTCAATCATAGTGCAGATAGTTTCGGCTGTTGTGGGTAGAGGTGTGCTGCGGGAAAATTGAGTGAGTAGGGCATTTTGCAGTAATTGGACCTGTCGGATGGGTCCCTCACTCTTGTGGCGATGTTGTAAAGCATCCCAACACGCCTTCGCGTCAAGGTCCAGGTCAATGTACTCCCATTCTGAGGCCTCAAGGGTGGATGCAATAAGAGCTGCAGTGAGGGAGTTATTACTTTCCCAGTTGGCCCGAGCGCGAGGGCAGTTGAGACCTGGCTGATCCCTTGGTATAGCCCTGGAAACCAGTAAGAGTGAGGAATAAAGTGGCAGCACGAAGCCATGGTTGGTAGTTGGACTGGAGTTTGTCTAGCTTCAGCCCAGAGTAAACGATGTTGGTGCGGAGTACTGTGATGGATGGAGCAAGGTCATCCGTAGAGGTTGTTATAGAGGAAGCCATGTAAAATGGAGAATGGGATTGCAATTTTTAATTTGTCACAAGTATAGTCAGCTTATACAGACAAGTCGGGGCCCATAACCTGTTAAAAATTGCAACTAATATTATCTCAGTCTCGTATTAGGGTATAACGGACTCATGTATATACCTAATATTATCTAATACAGACTGTCAATACGACAATAAGGAATATTATCTAAAGCAAACTCACCTCAGTCTCGTATTAGGGTATAATGGACTGAGGTGTAAATGACGTGGCCATATAATTTAAATACCATGTAATGAATATGTGGAACAAAGGGATGACGTGTCCTTTCGTGTATCTTTGATCTCATGTTCTAAAAATAGATGCTGATCGTCGAATCCGTTGTTCATGGTGTATACATTCCAACAGTATGATCCCTATTTTCAGACCCCCTAATCATTACAGATTTCCATTGGCAGCCCCCTGACTAGGACTCCCCCTTTCCTTTTGGGCTTAGATCTGAACCAATCCAATCAGAAGTCTGTCCAGATCTAATAGGAAGTATGCCTAGAAAAATCAAGGCAGTTATAAAGGAAAAAGAGGGTCATACAAAGTACTAGATAGTAAAATAATCATGGGTCAAAAAACTGTCCCAATGAGGGCCATTTTCTTTATTTATTATTCAATGGGTTTTGATTTGAATCACATGAACCAAGGTATATCTTCAAGCCATGATTCTCCAGTATATTTTGTATTTACTTATATTTTCTGCTTATGTCTGTGGTTCATATCAACCCAAGCTTTCATAAATGAGAAAACATTGGGACAGTTTTTTGAGCCACTGTATATATTTTAACCATTATTTACACATTCAAACCCCCTCCTAGGGTCACCAGCTCCCTCATAAATTCCTTTGACTTGGTTAACCCTTAGAGGCTTTTTAGTATTGTTCCCTGTAATTTTCTTACATATATTTTTCCAATAGCTAGTACACCCTCTAAGAATATTTCTAAGGTACAGTAAATACTAATGCCCATTGGAATAAGCTGTCATTCTATTTTTAGACACCCCATATATTGAAGCACCTAGCAGAGGCCCTCCCTTATTCTGTTCTCTTTGGATATTCCTCTGCTAGATGAGTAGCTTTTTATCCGGTATATATTAGCTACCTAATACACTTTGGATACATATCTCTCTGGTAACCTTGTGAGTACATAGGTCCTATTTGAGGTTGCCCTTACAATTGTGGCCTCTGGATTTTATCATAAAGGTTTCTCACAGGCTGAATTGTGTGCTTGCCTAATTAGGAAGATATGTAGTGCAAAAGGTTAAAGTTATAGAAAGAATTGGCCCAGCCTGGATTGAAAGGACCTCCTGGCTACACATATATGTCAGTGCTCTAACCACTGAGCTACTGGACTTCATGGTCTAGTGTTATATGATGGATTATATATATAGCATCAACTGTATCATATGCAAATATAGGTCCTCTCTGGCTCTTTTTGTCCAGACTTGCCCCCTATACCATGCACACAAATACAGCCAAATAGATATTGTATTTCCAATTCTAACACAACACTGCAAAATCATGGACCATCAACTGCTAGAGCATGAATGTACAGTGAGGGACAAAACCCTTCCAATGATTTTTAGTTGTGCAAAGCTTCTTGAATAACTCAAGAACCCTGTAGCTACAGACCTAATATTTAGGGAGTGGTTAGGTCTATATGTTGTCTATTTACCCTTAAAGTATTATGACATAAGCATCAGTATTTCCCACACTATAAATAAAATACTAATTAAACTGCATTGGAAGGGTTTTGTCCCTGTTACATGATTAACATATAACCTTATTGTTTATATGCAAATAAGTGCAAATAAAAATCATCTGACCTGTCAAAATTATATATATATACATCTGTTTACTTTCCAGCCCAAAAACATCCCCATAACTCAACATTCTACACCATGAAGGCTCTTACTCCTGCTCAACTTAGCCATATTCTCACTTTGCTCAATAAGGGCAAGTCTGCTTCTCAGATCTCTGAAATCACTGGCCAGGATCTGTCCACTATATCCAGAATTCATTCTATCCATTGCTCAACACTTGCCAAATCATCTGGTGGCTGTTTATGCAAGCTTTCCTCCTCAGATATTCATTATTCCATTCAACAAATCACTTCTCAAAAGGCTGAAAATGCCACTGAGGTTACCAAACCATTCAAGATATGACTGGGGAGTCTATTTCAGTTAGAACTGTTCATAGGGCATTCAAGAAAGCTGCAATGAGGGCTATAGTGAAGAGAAAAAGACCTTTACTCACTAAGAGGTATAGGAAGGCAAGGATGGACTTTACTCTGGCACACAAGGACTGGACTGTGGATGACTGGAAGAGGGTTGTTTGGTCATATGAGACAAAAATCAATTGTTTGGGGTCATATGGGAGGAAGTACATGTGGAAAAGGGCAGGAGAGGGGCTTAGTGGTAGGCTGGTCAAGGGCATGGTCAGGTTTGGGGGAGGAAATCTGATGTTATGGAGCTGTATGTTGTGGGAAGGCCCAGGACATTCCACCAAGATTAATGGGAGAATGGATGCTGACCTTTATGGTAGAATTCTGGTAGATGAACTTCAAGCAACTGTGGAGTATTATGGCAAGAACACAGAAGATGTGGTCTTTCAGCAGGACAATGACACCAAACACAAGAGCAAGAAGGCCATTAATTGGTTCAAAGACAATGGATTTGTGGTCATAATATGGCAACTCAGTCTGCTGATATTAACCCAATTGAACATCTCTGGCATTATCTCAAAAGAAAGCTGGGAGAGTATAAAATGGCACCCAAGAGTATTCATGAGTTGTGGGAGAGGATTCAGACAGAGTGGGAGAAGATTCCTACTTCTACTTGTCAGAACTTGGTAGAGGGTATGCCTAGAAGGTTTCAGGCTGTTCTGGAAGCTAAGGGAGGCTATACCAAATACTAGATTGTTTGATTTGTGTTCATTTTGATACCTGGGATAAAACCCTTCCAATGTGGTTTAATTAGTATTGTATTTATAGTGTGGGAAATAGTGAAGCTTATGTTATAATACTTTAAGGTAAATAGATTACATATAGACCTAACCACTCCCCAAATCTTAGGTCTGTAGCTACAATGGCTCTTGAGTTATTCAAAAATCTTTGCACAACTAAAAATCATTGGAAGGGTTTTGTCCCTCACTGTATGTAGTATAAAATCAAATTTTATAAAACAAATGAGATATATAATCTGCAATATGGGAGAAAATTAAATCAAAACATTTGCTTATGTGGATTATGTGAGATGGTGTGAGGTAGTATGCAGGAGCATGAAGATGGAGGCCTTGTTATGTATATAAAATTCAGTTAAAAGATTGATATTCTCGAAATTCAATTTAAATTACTACAATTGTATAACAACCAGACATTGTAACACAAGGCTGAACATATTTACAAAAGGTATTCGGGGCCAGTCATGCTACGCCTGTCCCAAATTCTCTTAGCCTGGCATAGCCTATGCCAACTGGGAAGCTTGTAAACTTGTAGATCTGATGGCCTCTCATTTGGACAATAATTCTTAACGGGAATGCCTTAATAGAATTACAGCCTCCATGATCGTCTTTTCTATCTCCACAAGACAACCACTTGTTGTTGGCATGGTGTGGAACATAATATGTGCCTTTGAGTACTCTCCTGACAAAATTTGAACTGAGCTAGAACAGAAAGGGGCAGTGGATGCCCAAACTCAGTCGCTGCCTAGTGGGGCTGTAGGGAAACAACTATATTTACCTAGAACAGAAAAGGGCAGCGGATGCCCAAACTAAGCTACATCAGTTTGCTAGTATGTACGAAAGACTGTCCATGCAGAAAAACTCACCTCAGTCGCTGCCTAGTGGGGCTGTAGGGAAACGACTGAGGTTTTACTCCATAGCCTCGCATACATATATAGGCATATGGGTGAAAGGTGCGCTCGTACGATAAGAGGAAAAATGTAAGCGGGTGGTCCAGTCCCATATGCGATCTGGTAGTGTTTCCACGTTTTAGGCGTAAGCATTACCGGTTTTTGTCATGTCCAAGAGTTACTTACTTATCACACAGCAATGCTGCCTGCGCATCACATAATATAAGTCAGAGGTCTCTCCTTAGTGTAGGGCATAAAACCTCCCAGAGCACCCCCAAACAACTAGCTCTTGAACAGCTATTTACATATTATGACTTTGCTGCCGCTCATCATCTCCGCACTTTTGGTGGTTTTGGTCTCAGGCACCTGTCCAAAGCCAATGATATCGAGCATGCGATCCGACGCTGGTCATTATCAACAATCCTGCCAATATTCAAAGCACTAGCTCATATTATTAAGCTCGTGAACCATTAAACGAGTTTCATACTAAGATTGGGGGACCAGGTGGTGGGCCGTCTAACCAGAACGAATGAGCATGTAGGTTATGAATAGAGTAGACCGTGTATGACCTAACTGATTGTATTATTTCACAAAGGCATTAAAGAATATAGATAATGAGATAGTAAGAAAGAAGGTGGTGTGCTCCGTGATGTGCACCGTGGAAATTACAACGTGTGGTATTTTGCTATTTTATTTTTTGGGGAAGGATATGTTTTCTAAAGACCAGTGCTTGGAATAAGTTTATGTCTACCTAATTACAAAGTCGGGCTAATATTATCTATTCCACTATACTGTTGGAATAATCTGGCACTGCTCTCAAGACAAATTAACCTTCCGTTCAACAGAGTGAGATGACATTAACCCGTTACAAATTGATAGGGGGGCATATTACATGTCTCATCCTTATACAACCAGTAAACCGATTGCAAAAACGGTCGAACAGCCTTGAATGCTTTCCAGCCCCTTCCAGCTCACAAACCTAAATCCTCAATATCTAGTATATAAAGCTTTGTGCTTGGAATCCAAATTAGATGGTGTTTGGTCGTCGGCCGGTTGGGCCTGCGACAGAAGGGGCAACATCCCATCAATTTTAAAATCATCAGAGAACCTCATATATTACTCAAAGAACTTATATGAAATATATATATGGAGAGCGCAGAGAGGGATTTATCCTAGTCAGGGGTTCAAGCCACGCTTACAAGCATCTCATTTTCAAATTCTTCTCTTGTAACAGCTCTAGGTGCCTTTATATAACTGCAAATTGTTGATAAGGGAAGAATATGGAGAATGGGAGGGGGAGGAAGTCCCAGGGGTTGTACAAGGAGTTCTACAACCCCTTTGGCTTATTGACCTGCCGCTGCATTTGCTTGGACATTTTTGTGTCCTGGAACCCACCCCAAGGATATTTTACTCTAGGAAGGATTTACTCTTATGTCCATCGATTTGTAATCTCATTGAGGAGAGTGCAGAGATCGGGAGAGGGCTTGAGGTTTTTATGCAATAGCCGCTTGATTGTTGATGCTGAACGTGCCCGAAGACAGACCTTTGAGTTGGTTGAAAGATGGAAAGCAAGTGATACGTCAACTATTTCAGCCTTATAGACCGTGTGATTCATTGAGGTACACTAATAAAGTCATTGAAATTGTAGGTGGACAAGAGAAGGATAGGATGAACATTTCTTCCTGTGAAAAACTTCATCAAAGTATCTCGAAATATTTTCAAATTAAAATAAATAAATAAATAAATAAATAAAGCCTACTATAAGTGTTTGGCAGGGGATAGTTGAGATTGGAAATATTCTAGACTTTACTCCCCGATCTGTCTGGCTAAGGCCCAATGGTCTAACTCATCGGTTTCATCAATTGTGACCATCAAATAGATTTTTATGTACCTCCACTTTCCCCAAGAACCAAACAATATAAATTGTGGCACATTAACAGAACTAAATTTTATGTTAAGTCACACAGGGTAGAGCGGGCAGCCCCTCATACTATGTAATAACACAGCTTCACCACAGCGCCGTCTGATAAGAACTCAGAGCCGTGGCGCGCCCATGGAGTTAACGACCACACTAAACTTAGTGTAAGAGAGAAGAGGTGAGGCAATACATATGGAGTTTCCATGAAGGCAGGTTGTTTGGAAGCCTGTCGCCAAATAGGCTCACTGGGTCCGGGTCACACAGGTTGATAGGACCACGGTGTATTGTTCGATGAACTAGCGAACGGTATACATGGTGGGCAGCGTGCGGTAAGGAAAAGTAAGAAACCTCCCAGGCTGTATATGCCGTGATCACGTGTGAGTCGAACTAAAGGGCGGAACAAAAAGAGTGGAACAAAGGTGAATGTGTAAGACTGAGGCGCCAGGCTTACATTGTTGATATCTCCAACATATGACGTTTTGTATTCAGACATAGACTCAACCGCAATCTTTGATATCTGTTGCTATTATAAACAGTCCCGTTACCAAGGAATGTTTTTGATCCTCCACACTGAGACTAAACTTCGAACTGCAAAGATGCTGAAGCCTTCTACCCATAGACTTTAACGCTGAGAGTGGTATTCCACAGTATATAAAGAGTTCTCGACAATTAAGTCTCTCATAACATCATAAAATGCTAACAACACGTCTCGCTGTCCTATTTGCCATCGCATTACTTGCGCCTGCACTGGCTGCTGCTGCCCCACGGCCCGACTTCCCTCCTGCACTACTTTCGAGAGATAAAATTGGTACAGATGTAATCGGCGGCCCTGGCATTGGAGGTTGACTGTGCTGAAAGTAAGTTCGATCAGCATTATTTTTAACTCAATAGCCTCAATAAACAAACTTCTATGGCTAGTTTTGGCCCATCCTCCCCTACCACTGAAGGCAGGCAGAAGGTAGACAGTGGACAGAAATCGTTGGATTACATTTATATTCATAAACTAGATATTGAAAGGTGTTTTAGGGGAATGTATTATTCGCTCTAAGCAGCATTGTTGTCATTGTTGAGTTTTAATTGCACTTGGTTTCAGTGTTTGTTTTTCAGTTTCTTCGTGCGGCTAAATGGACAAAAATTGTTTCGTTGCAATGGCTACGATTAGGGATTAATATAGATATATTTCCTCCTAATACAAAAGCACACTAGGTGTAACTTCAGCTTGTGGTTGCCAGCGGCTCGACAAATTCAAACTGCCTTCTGATCTAGAAACCCCCATCTCTCTCTTAACATTATAGCTATGTAATAGTGACTGAACTGTTCATTATTTGTGTTTGATGATCAACTTTATAGCTGTTGCACGTGTACGCACTAACATGTATTTTTGTGTGGGTCATTTGATGCATATGATACCTCGGAGACTTACAGGGTACATTATATTTAAAACACAATGTGCCCATCAACTAGATCCGAAATGTAAATTTCTGGTCTGAGTCGTGGTGATATTCACAATGTTATGAATAAGACGGATTTCTCACTACATAACGTCATTCAGATCGGGCAGTGAGTGCAATAATGTTACACCTGTTGTTTGCTTTGAATGCTGGAAATAAATCAATCTGCCTGCGATTCATGGCTAAAGGCCCTCGCTGTGTCATGAATTTGACAAGTCCATGCTTATTGACCAGCTCTAAGAAAGAATGAGGCTGATCGTGCCGCATAATACCTGCATTTCAGGGCAAATATGGACTCAGCTTGAAGTGCTACACCTATGATTCACCCCCCGATTTATGGAGACCACTTGAATTCTAGGTACTGTAATAGGGATCCCCATTCGCAGTATTTGATCCATGCCAGTGACATCGTCACATTACACTATAGTACCCAACCCGACGCTGGGCCAAATTTCTTTAAAAACGACTATGGTTACTCAACCCTTTGCTCTTACATTATTTGCATTCTATGTTCAATCCAACGACAATTCATAAGTTCCTGCCTAAATACCCACCCCTACCACACTCTTACGTTTGCCGCATCATATGACCGGTGAACTCATTGAGGTGCAGGGAACAGTCAAATTTGGTGGAGGAAACATCATAGTATGGGGATGTATGGTGTGGAATGGAGTGGGGCATCTTGCAGAGATTGAAGGGAAGATGAATGCTGACCAGTATGCTGCCTAGCTTGGAGGAGAGTGGAATTTCTGGAGAGGAGGTGATTTTTCAACAGGATAATGATCCCAAACATACCTCAAAAAAGGCCAAGAAGTGGATAGAGGACAACAATATCACTCTCCTAGACTGGCTTGCACAATCTCCAGACATTAGTCCTATTGAACATTAAAGACGTTTAAGTATCTCAGTGAATAAACGTTCACTATATTATACAATACCTAAAGACGTTTAAGTACTATATACATAGATAAGTTTTGTTTCGAGATGAGGCAATAAACATATCACTTATTCTCAGCGAATAAGCGTTCGCTGAGAGATTCCCTAGCTATACTACACATATATAAGAGTACATTTGAGAGGAGATTGAACATATGATGCATTGCGTCTTTTCGAGACATTTTGTCTCACCTTTTTCATACGCATGTTTACTTCTGCAATACTCGTTATACCTAATAAACATCAATGGGTTCACCTCAAGAGAGAGCTATCCAAATATCCAACAGTCCCCAAGGGAGGTTGGAGGATATGGGAGAGAGTGGTGGAAGTGTGGACTAATATTCCACCAGAGGTGTGTCAGAATTTAATTGAAAGCATGCCTAGAAGACTAGAAGCAGTTATTAAGGCCAAGGGAGGTCATACCAAGTACTAGAATCACAATTACTATATTTTTAATATACACTCACAAAATTGTCCCAATGAGTCATTATATTAACTTGCATATATCTCAATGAATATTGAGAGGAATTAGATAATTAGTTTTTTTGTGGTATAGCCATGATCAAACACTATGTTTGATACACCAACACTTTGTCTATATCTGTTGATGCTCTCAAGTTATTCATCAAACAATGAAAAAGTGTAAAACATTGGGACAATTTTGTGAGTCACTGTACATACATCCACACCAAATCCTTACAACTGTACCATACACACATATAGCTGTTCACTCTACACATAGGAACCATGCCCTATATGTAGCACATAGTGGGGCCCATAACCTGTTAAAAGTGCAGAAAATGAATGGCCAGACTGGGAATTGAACCCAGGGCTTCTGCTTACATAACAGAGGTGTTAACCATTACACCATCCAACCTTGGGAAAGCCGTGCTAGTATTACACAATCTAACACATTACTATTGTGCCACTATGACAGGCATCAGATGAAATACCAGTAACCTCCATTTCGTCATGTCTGTTAAGGTGTGAGTTCAAGCCTATAAGTGGTTTCCGGAGAAACCCCCCGATACCGGTAGGATGTGGCTTCAACTTTGGGTTGCACCCTTGCAAGACTTTTGTGTCCAATTTCAGATGTGGTCAGGAAACCCAGGGAGTCCAGGGTGGTGATCGATAGTCCGGTGGTTGATAGGTGAAGTCGAGTTGGGAGGCCCATGGAGGTCAAGGAGGCCGGATGCTGATTCGGAGTGGCCCACGGGCCCCGAGACAATGGTGATGAGGTTGTATTGCAGGGATAAGAGATAGGATTTAGAGTGGATAATATGATAAGTAACTGGGGAGAATCTTAGTTGATTTTCTGACCAGATTGTATGTACAAAACATTTTATATTATATAGACTAGTGAATGTACATATGTTATACCAAATCCTGTAATAATGAGAGTCTTATCAAGCAGAAGACAAAACGAGAAAATAAACACCAATCCTGGTGTTAGGGGCTGAATGAGACGGAGTGGAACAAAGCAGAGAAATAAGCGGGACAGGTAATTAAACCATAAATGGGAATGGGGCTCAGTCAGAGAGCTGACGGATAGTCTGGGCAGAGTCCAGTAGCTTGTGCATGGGAATGAGATGGGTTTAGACAGGTTGACATGTGTGGGTCCCAGCGGGTATTCCAGTGACTGATACATGAGACAAACAGAGTCGAGCATAGACAGGTGCAAGGTCTGGGGCCCAGTGGGGATTCTGGTAACTGTAACTTGGTGTGTATAGAGAGCTGGGTGCATATAGGATGGGGTCCAGGGTCCAGCAGGAGTTCTGGTCATAACAATGTCATGCCAAATTAAATCCACACTGCAACTGCATGATGACTTATTTTGTTCTCTATTCACTCTCCCCAAACTCCTCTCCAACCAGAAGGCGGCATGTTGAATTCCCTGCACTTTATCAACTGCTCCAGTCATCTCAGAGAGACACATTTCATATCATGATGAGTAATCAAAGGGTAACAGCCTGTCATCAGGCCATGCAGAGATATATTACCCTGACTGCGCCGGTCTTCATTCAATTATTTTGTTTGTGATATCTGTACGTATGGTCTACCCTGAAAGGAAAAAAAAAGGTACATCGTTTCTCGAATCCCATGTACAAATAGCAACAGGACACCATCAGACTTGCAACCTTCCCATCCCCATCCTCCCTTTTTTTTCACCAGAGGTTGTGTAAGGCTGAATGGATGAAACAATATTTTAGCCTATATTTGCTCATAATTTCTAAATAATTCTGATTGAGCTCACCGCAGTCGACAAAAAGGAATAACGCCAAATTTTCAATACTAGAGCCACCCCTCCTTTAGCTAATGCCTGATAACAATGGTGCTTTACCCATAGTTCAATAGCGGCCAAGTTTAGTACCTCAATGAATCATACGGTCTATAAGGCTGAAATAGTTGGCGTATTACTTGCTTTCCATCTTTCAACCAACTCGAAGGTCTGTCTTCGGTCACGTTCAGCATCAACAATCAAGCGGCTATTGCATAAAAACCTCAAGCCCTCTCCCGATCTCTGCACTCTCTTCAATGAGATTACAAATTGATGGACATAAGAGTAAATCCTTCCTAGAGTAAAATATCCTTGCGGTGGGTTCCAGGACATAAAAATGTCCAAGCAAATGCAGCGGCAGGTCAATAAGCCAAAGGGGTTGTAGAACTCCTTGTACAACCCCTGGGACTTCCTCACCCTCCCATTCTCCATATTCTTCCCTTATCAACAATTTGCAGTTATATAAAGGCACCTAGAACTGTTACAAGAGAATAATTTGAAAATGAGATGCTTGTAAGCGCGGCTTGAACCCCTGACTCGGATAAATTGCGCTGAGCGCGCCATTCTGGAGAGGCCAGGGAGGCGAGGCGCGAGCTCGTCGTCACTGACAATGAGCGCAGCAGTATGGCGTGCAGGAACGTTGCCAAAGGGCAGCGCCGTGACGACGGGAGGTGATTGATGTTGCTGGTAAGCGGATGAAGGTGACGGTAAGTGAAGGATTGAGGAGAGGACTCCCACGGTCTTGAGACTACAAAGTGTTGTAGTAAAAGTAAGGAACGTTTTGTCTTAGTTGTATTGATTTTTATTAACGTTTATTGATTTTTTTCCCTCGACCTCCCCCAGATCCACAGTATTATCCGTGGAAGAGGCCCAACGCAATAAGGGGGCAAATTAGCCCGGGGGTGCACATAATGTACACCAGGGCTAATATGCTTATAAATCCAGGTGTAATAGGTGTGCAACCCACCCTAGAGCATAAGGCAGCCAAAACAAGTTCATCAAATCGGACCGTTAAAACAACAACTGAATATCCCGATGTGTATATCGCTCTTTCCTTTTTTTTATCACGCTTAGATGCCATGGTCCTATAATCTATCAGCACAATATTAAAGCTTCCGTGTGGGTATGAACTGCTGAACAACACCATTGAAACGCCTAATTTCAGGCATGGCCGCCCGGTATCAACAACTTTCGGGCACGGCCATCCAACACCAATAACATGGTGCCTAGCAACATATGTGGTTAAACATATATAAACTGAAGGATTATGATAGTATCACCTCAGTTTGTTATATCATATACGAGACTGAGGTGAGTTCAAAGACCAGTTATGTATTCGCACATGATGTAACTAATAGTCATCCATTAGCTAATTGTCTTTAGGTCTTACTTTCTAACATGAACTGTTGTCTATCATATGCCACTACCTCATGGTTTACCGTTTCAATTTACATGTTGCTAAATGAACGAATGAACCACGCTTGAGTCTCTCTATGTATCTTCCAAATATTCAAGATGCTAAGCTGATATCACCAAAATCTTAAGCTCACACCGCATAAATTTGGACGGATTCCCCATTAGGGAAAGAACCCCTTCAACAGGAGCAGGGCCTTCACGTGTCGCACTATAAGGCAGGCAAGATGTCATTAGTACCGGGTATAGAACCTCTCCCAAAACCTATCCTCAAGCAACTAGCTCTCTGACAAACTTTTATTGTACCATGACTTTGCTGCTATTCCACATTCCCGTGCTTTTGGCGGTTTTGGTCATCAGCAGACCCACCAAGCACAATTATATCGAACAGACAACACCGAATCTGGTCATTATCAATGATAATTCTGCTACTCAAAGCACTGCCGCCTATTATTCCTACCACGAACCACATTTATTAAGGCAGATTGGGGGACCAAGCGCTGGGCCCCCTCTCTACGAAGAGGTATGTTATAATTCAAATGGACGATCTAAGCTATTATATTGATAATTTGATGTACAAAGTGACCAGAGATTATCGATGTTGACAAAGGCACTCATGAGGATATATATTTCATGCGAATTGCATTGTCATGAGTGTATTTTGGGGGGTGTAGATTCCCTAAACATAGGTTGGAATGGAACTGTTTCATAATTATAAGTTGGATCGAGTATTGAGTCGACTATAAGACTTTGTGCTTGGAATCCAAGGTCGAGTTGAGATATTGGTCACTGCATTCGGACACAGATTCAATCCAGGTTCTCTGTTGCTGTCGTACGATAAACTTGTTTATTGACTAGGCCTGCTTTCATACTCCAGTCTTAAACTAAATTTGACTCACCAGGTGTGCTTTAACACTGAGTTGGTAGGTATATAGAATACCCGGACAATCATGTTTATCAAGAGCATTATAAAATTATGACCACCAATCTTTTCCACCCTTATACTCACACTAAAAACCGATTCCTGGTTCCCAACTTCCCTTCCGAGATGCCCTCAGAAGATAATATCGTTGTGGAGACCCATGAAAATTTGTTTCTATCCAGAGTATAAAGCAACTGGAAAACAATTCATTTTTTCTCCGTTTCATTCGTCGTCCCTGGTTTTGGTTATTCTTGGCCATACCAGGCCTCTATATCGCAGAATATTATTAATCGTATCTTTGAATCAAACTATCAAATGATGTCAAAATTGATATACTTGGAGGCAGCGCAATGATAGGCCTGTCTCTTGGGCCGTAGTGTTTACAACGATCGATTGCATCAAAGTATCTCGAAATATTTTCAAATTAAAATAAATAAATAAAGCCTACTATAAGTGTTTGGCATGGGATAGTTGAGATTGGAAATATTCTAGACTTACTCCCCGATCTGTCTGGCTAAGGCCCAATGGTCTAACTCATCGTTTCATCAATTGTGACCATCAGATAGATTTTCATGTACCTCCACTTTCCCAAGAACCGAACAATATAAATTGTGGCACATTAACAGAACTAAATTTTAATGTTAGGTAACACAGGGTAGAGCCGGCGGCCCCTCATACTATGTAATAACACAGCTTGACCACAGCGCCGTCTGATAAGAACTCAGAGGTGGCGCCCATGGAGTCAACGGCCACACTAAACTTAGTGTAAGAGAGAAGATGAGGCAATACATATGGAGTTTCCGTGAAGGCAGGTTGTTTGGAAGCCTGTCGTCAAATAGGCTCACTGGGTCCGGGTCACACAGGTTGATAGGACCACGGTGTATTGTTTGATGAACTAGCGAACGGTATACATGACGGGCAGCGTGCGGTAAGGAAAAGTAAGAAACCTCCCAGGCTACATATGCCGTGATCACGTGTGAGTCGAACTAAAGGGCGGAACAAAGGTGAATGCGTAAGACTGGGGCGCCAGGCTTACATTGTTGATATCTCCAACATATGACGTTTTGTATTCAGACATAGACTCAACCGCAATCTTTGATATCTGTTGCTATTATAAACAGTCCCGTTACCAAGGAATGTTTTTGATACTCCACACTGAGACTAAACTTCGAACTGCAAAGATGCTGAAGCCTTCTACCCATAGACTTTAACGCTGAGAGCGGTATTCCACAGTATATAAAGAGTTCTCGACAATTAAGTCTCTCATAACATCATAAAATGCTAACAACACGTCTCGCTGTCCTATTTGCCATCGCATTGCTTGCGCCTGCGCTGGCTGCTGCTGCCCCATGGCCCGGCTTCCCTCCTGCGCTACTTTCGAGAGATAAAATTGGTACAGATGTAATCGGCGGCCCTGGAATTGGAGGTTGACTGTGCTGAAAGTAAGTTCTATCAGCATTATTGTTAACTCAAAAGCCTCAATAAACAAACTTCTATGGCTAGTTTTGGCCCATCCTCCCCTACCACTGAAGGCAGGCAGAAGGTAGACAGTGGACAGAAATCGTTGGATTACATTTATATTCATAAACTAGATATTGAAAGGTGTTTTAGGGGAATGCATTATTCGCTCTAAGCAGTATTGTTGTCATTGTTGAGTTTTAATTGCACTTGGTTTCAGTGTTTGTTTTTCAGTTTCTTCGTGCGGCTAAATGGACAAAAATTGTTTTATTGTAATGGCTACGATTGGGGATTAATATAGATATATTTCCTCCTAATACAAAAGCACACTAGGTGTAACTTCAGCTTGTGGTTGCCAGCAGATCGACAAATTCAAACTGCCTTCTGATCTAGAAACCCCCATCTCTCTCTTAACATTATAGCTATGTAATAGTGACTGAACTATTCATTGTTTGTGTTTGATGATCAATTGAATCCTTTATAGCTGTTGCACGTGTACGCACTAACATGTATTTTTGTGTGGGTCATTTGATGCATATGATACCTCGGAGACTTACAAGGTACATTATATTTAAAACACAATGTGCCCATCAACTAGATCCAAAATGTAAATTTCTGGTCTGAGTCGTGGTGATATTCACAACGTTATGAATAAGATGGATTTCTCACTACATAACGTCGCTCACATCGGGCAGTGAGTGCAGTAATGTTACACCTGTTGTTTGGTTTGAATGCTGGAAATAAATCAATCTACCTGCGATTCATAGCTAAAGGTCCTCGCTGTGTCATGAATTTGACAAGTCCACGCTTATTGACCGGCTCTAAGAAAGAATGAGGTTGATCGTGCCGCATGATACCTGCATTTCAGGGCAAATATGGACTCAGCTTGAAGTGCTACACCTATGATTCACCCCCCGATCTATGGAGACCACTTGAATTCTAGGTACTGTAATAGGGATCCCCATTCGCAGTATTTGATCCTTGCCAGTGACATCGTCACATTACGCTCTGGTACCCAACCCGACGCCGGGCCAAATTTCTTTGGTTACTCAGCCCTTCGCTCTTACATTATTTGCATTCTATTTTCCGTTGGATGGCATCGAGAATCCAACGACG
Source organism: Hysterangium stoloniferum (assembly GCA_015178975.1). NCBI lineage: Eukaryota > Fungi > Basidiomycota > Agaricomycetes > Hysterangiales > Hysterangiaceae > Hysterangium > Hysterangium stoloniferum. Next base: position 29,850 of record WHVD01000111.1, read on the forward strand.
ATTCATAAGTTCCTGCCTAAATACCCACCTCTACCACCACTCTTACGTTCACCGCATCATATGACCGGTGAACTCATTGGCAATCAGAAGCCATGCTAGTAGATTATACCTAGAAGTCAACTTGCATACTGGTGGGTATTTGTGGGCAGCCTTCGGTAGTTATTCCATAGCTTAATGACCACACAAGGTATTCATGGCTACATAGACGAGCTGCAGGAATCGCAGGGGGACATGTTAAAATTGTTACGTCGATATGTACCATTGTTGAAATTTGTATAGTTCAGCAAGAAAGTGACTTGGGAAAACGCTTTTTGCCATTGTTCGTTCAAAGAATATCATTGTTGCCAACTCGTTGTTGCAGCCAACGAACATTTTTCAACGTCAACAGTAGAACACTTGTAAATTGAAATAGTAGGTCGTACGATGTACGTGAGAGGCTACCTCAATGAAGGCCACTCTGAGGAGAATAGAATAGTCGTGGACCCCCTGCGCCCAGAGAAATTCCTCAATAATCCTATTGGATAAATGGTCTATCTGTTAAGCCATCGTTGCTGGCTGATGTATCTGTAGTTGTGCAATCTGCCAATGTCATCCCGGATCTCTGATATAGAGAAACATAGGAACCATCTATTATCAAAACAGGGCTGTCGCTGTGTACCGAATTCCGCACCCATTTAATGGTTCTTGGCAAATTGACTCAGAAAAGCCTTTAATTTGCAGGTAATGTAGTTTCGTGTGTATAGCATTCCCGTGGCTTGAAAATACAATCTTCAGGTGTATGTAACCACTTGCCCTATCTGCGATCAATTAATAATTGTGAATGCTTTAAATGGTCTTCTGTAAGGAAAAATGATTGACACAAAGGTGTAGAAGCCTTGATTGTTAGTCGAGCCTAAACGGGGGTCGCGGCTTCACCCGCGACGTTTCCTCAAAAATAAGCATAACTCTTTGAAAGCCACAATTTCGTGTTAGAAGTAAGACCTGAAGACAATTAACTCAGTCTCGTATATGATATAACGGACTATATTTTATGTACCTAAAGACAATTAACTAATGGACGACTATTAGTTACATCATGCGCGAATACATAACTGTTTTTTGAACTCACCTCAGTCTCGTATATGATGTAACGGACTGAGGTGATACCTTCAGTTTACAGTTTATATATGTTTAACCACATATGTTGCTAGGCACCATGTTATTGGTGTTGTCCGAAAGTTGTTGATACCGGGGGGCTATGCCCAAAATTAGGCGTTTCAATGGTGTTGTTCAACATTTCGCCTAGTTCCGACAGATCGCTTCGTTACCCATCGCCTGCAAGCTGTCAGCGAAGATAGTTCATATTTATTGTGTGAGGGCACTACCAAGGATGAGATATTTCGAAGCATGAGATATTCATAGAATTACATATATATGTGTGTGTGTGCGTATGTATAGGAGAAAAAACGAATTGGACAATTTGTACAGACCTCTACAAGCCCACAACGAGTCTTTGACGGTCTGACAGCCTGAGCTATGTCCAAAACGGCGCATCTAACTCCCCTTGAAGAAGAAACGTGGATGTGAGTACGCATGTACCGAAAAATTGAGCTAGAACCAATGACGTTAATTTGTTTTCTACGTCTAAGTCAGCTGTATTACTATATACAATTTGGAGTGTTAGGTATGAAGCTGTACAACCAATCATAAAAAGGTTTCTGATGTTTGCAGCGATATTCTGCTATGACTACACCCTTACCTTCGGCTTGGAAGTTGACTTGATATGGCAGAGAAAAGTCCCAACTTCAACCATTCTTTATTTTATGGCTCGTTATCTTCCACTTGGAGAGCTTCTCTTCCAGGTGGCAGCAACTTCTGCTACTCCCAAGGTATCATTCTATATCACACCACCAAAGAAATTTATTTAGGCTCACAACTTGCAGTTGGTAGAATTCAATTATAACAACAATATTTTTGTTCACCCACAGTTGTTTTTCAGCTGTGATTTCACCTATCAAAGCATGGCTGTTTTAGGGTTGCTTGGGCGAGCTGCAGTGGCAGGTAACTTTCTCATTCGAAGTAGTTTCTGTCAAACTTATTATTATTAACAATGATGTAGCAATTTTGGTTTTACGAACATATGCTCTGTACAACTGCAACAAAATGGTTTTTATATTTTTGGGTATCCTTGGGACTGCTGTAGTAGTTGTTGATGGTGTAAGGATGGACACCGTTCTCCAACGGATCACATTATTTAACATTCTCAAGTTTCAAATTAGTTCACATACTTGTTCCAAGGCTGCGGATAGAGTCTCCGAGTGCGTTATGTTTCAAAACTCCAGTCCAGTGTACTAAATACGGCAAACAGATGTGGGAGCTGCACATTCACCATTTTATCGCAGTCTGGGCTAATGTATTTTTGTAGGGGGTTGGATTAACTCTCTAACTAGATTAGTCTTCGAAACAGCCGTCATATGCCTCAGCGGTTTTCAAATATTGAAAACCTACAAATTCAGCAAATCTTTAACTGCCCGAGATAGCAGCTTGACTGTTCTCATTTTCAAAAGTGGTAAGTACTGTGAATTACTATTCTACTTAACAAACATGTACACTGACCATCCCATACTAAGGAATGATTTACTTCTTGTAGTTGACTTCATTTATAATGTTGTAATATTTATTTCTGACACCGATCGGTATAGAGCAATACTTACATTGGAAATATTGAATATCGTGTATATAGCTGTAAGTTTTCTCAACATTCACTTTAATCGCCTGCTACAGTCATTTAATTTCTCCAGGTTCCATATGTAGGTGGGAAGCGTCTCTGGAGAACTGTTTTCTGACGGCAGCACCCAGCTTCGAGATGTATGGAGTGGACTCACTCTTCCGTGAGGTGTCACTTTACTAGCAATGTCTCAAAGTCTAATCTTAAATAGTCTGGCAGCAATTTTAATTTCCAGATTCCTCTTGGATATTCGCTACATAAGCAAATATCCCAATGGCCAAAGCACTGATGATATCCCTACCACACTTTGGTCCGTTGCTAGCGATCATGGAGTGATCTATACAAGTTTTGGCCTATCGCTAAGCCATCCCACCGAAAAGGAGGTGAGAAGCCATAGTGAGACTTGACGTGGTCTGGAGTTACTTTATTCCGGGGATAGTGAGTGCAGATTCTCCTGTTTTATTGCAGGAAGTTGAAGGCGCGATACGTCATCTTAGTTTAGGTTAATTTCTTTAATATTCTTATTTCTCACGTTCCATTCTGTTGTAAATTAGTAGTGATGTATTATTATTATATGTTTAGAAAAAACGGGGACGTTCACTTTCGCCTAGGAGCGGAAATAATGAAAAACCGATCCTGTGCTGCCATTCGTTTGGTCGTTTTGACAGCCTGCACCTAAACGATTCTTTTCACGGTTTGGTCTGGTTCAACATTTCTCAAGAAAAATAATGATTCAGTAACCTCCAAAATGATTTCCTGATTCTACATCTCTGATTATTTGCATTTTGACAAGCTGTTGTGTCAGATTCTGAGTGTGACCAATTGAATCGAGGACTGGATTTCAGCTAATGATTCGTAATTTCACACCAATTAACTCTCAAGTCTTGCACATACACGACATCCACGGTTGCCTTTCCTTGTAAAGAATCAACGAGGAACAGTGCACCGCCGGTCGTACTGCCTCGAGTTGAGCGACATTCGGACTGCCATTTTTCACTCAGTACTGAAGCTGCATATCTGCGTCCCATACTTGTTTGCACACTCTGGAAGTGCTCTTTGGCCCTTCACTTTCATATTACTTAAGAGCGGCAATAATCACAGCTTCCCATAAACCTTTACTTATTTTTTAAATGCATGATCATTCACTGAAGGAACAAAGTGTTTACAAATGCATTGGTCCCGTCGGCCCAGTGTAATCCTGGTGCCCCCAGTCTTACGCACGGACCCTTTAGTTTTACGTGATTACATAATCACCGCGTTTTACGGTATAAGTAGCCGGGAAGTTTTCAGGACCTTAGATCTTACCGTACGCTGCACTTGCCTGTATCTTGTTCTGCTCTGGACAATACACCGTGGTCCTGTCAACTTGTGTGACCGCCAGTGATCCCAATTGACGACGGGATTACACTTTTTTTTTGACACCGGCCATTTGTTATTTCTCATCCAGCACTTCGTTGTGTTTGGCCCTCCAGACCCTTGGCTCTTTCGTTCCACTGGATCTCATTCATTCATTCCAAAAGAAACCAACTTCTTACCTTCCTGGTCGAACCCGATCTGCATCACCACCGTTCACTCGTCAGACCGCTCATTCACATTCCCTAGGGTTCCACACTCCCTTGTCCCGTACACGCCTCGCAACCTCGCGTATACGTGCCGCCGCACACCCTTGCAAGTGCTCCCCGTGCAAATACGCAGCGCCGCACACCGCCGCACCCTCGCACGCGCACACATCCGTGTCGCCGCACCGCTGCGCACCCTGCACACGTACGCGCACCCGCGCACGCCGCCGCACCGTCATCGAGTGCCCTCACACGTACACGCGCATGCACACACATCCACACCATCGCGCACCCTTGCACACTGCACACGTATGCGTGCACACACACCCATCCATGCTGCCGCGCACCCTTGCACACTGCACACGTACGGGCGCCCCCGCATGCCCTGCACTGTAGTCGCGCACCTGCATTTGGAGAAATGTTTTATGTGAATAATTGACGATTAGAAGCCATTATTTTGGATCCCCTTGTTTTTTTTTGTTTGTTTTTTTTTAGTGCCGTATCAATTTCCGTCGCTGCCGTGTGTTTTTTTGGTCGGGATACAGACTCCGCCGCCTGAAGCTCCGCATTAACAGAGGAGGTCCAGCAGGGTTGAATCTGGGGTGGTGGGTTGGTTTTTGTGTGGGGAGGGGTGTAATCCTGGTGCCCCCAGTCTTACGCACGGACCCTTTAGTTTTACATGATTACATAATCACCGCGTTTTACGGTATAAGTAGCCGGGAAGTTTTCAGGACCTTAGATCTTACCGTACGCTGCACTTGCCTGTATCTTGTTCTGCTCTGGACAATACACCGTGGTCCTGTCAACTTGTGTGACCGCCAGTGATCCCAATTGACGACGGGATTACACCCAGGATAACAAGGCGTGTTCGGTGTTTGTATCATGAGAAGCTCGCAACACGCACCACTCACACTCATCAGAACATATAGGGAAGTGATGGCAGACATCACTCCTTAACTCACTCTGTCTGATGTCTCTAGCTGTCATGGACTCACAACGCTTCCGATCAATGTGCTCATTAAAGTCACATGGACTCCTAAACACAATGATATCGGCCATGCAACACCGACGTGTGTCATTATCGCACACCTATTACACCTGGATTTATAAGTATATTAGCCCTGGTGTACATATGTGTATACCCCCAGGCTAATTTGCCCCCTTATTGCGCTGGGCCTCTTCCACGGATAATACTAGTATTTGGGAGGTCGAGGCAAAAAAATCATTACAACTAAGATCTTACTTTTACTAGGACATTTTGTAGTCTCAGGGCCGTGGGAGTCCTCTCCTCAATCTGTCACTTGCCGTCACCTTCCTCCGCTTACCGGCAACATCACCTCTCGTCGTCACGGCGCTGCCCTTTGGCAATGTTCCTGCGCGCCATTCTGCTGCGCTCGTCGTCAGTGACGACGAGCTCGCACCTCGCCTTCCCGGCCTCTCCAGAATGGCGCGCTCAGCGCATTTCGTGTTTCTATATATTAGCTATCAGTTTAGACATAATATACACTTGACAACTAAACGAAATAAATCAAATAATGTTGTTCTTTAAGTACTGCTAATAAAAACTATAAATTCATGCTGAGCAGTAATTGTCACGTTCCTACGCTTACCGGTAGCATCACCTCCCGTCGTTAGGGCGCTGCCCTTCGGGAATGTTCCTACGCGCCATACTACTGCACTCGTCGTCACTGACAACGAGCTCACGCCTCGCCTTCCTCGCCTCTCCAGAATGGCGCACTCAATGCATTTCGTATTTCCATATATTAGCTATCATTTTAGACATAATATATACTTGACAACTAAATGAAATAATGTTGTTCTTTAAGCACTTCTAATAAAGACTATAAATTCATGCTGAGCAGTTATTATATTATTTGAATTAAACTAGGTCTATTAAAATTATTCCATATGCAAAATGTGTTTTTTTTGTGGATATCATATTGTGAGGTATGTATTCAAAGAGCTCTCACAGTGGCTATGCTCACTGAACACAGTATGGTACATAAGTCCATGACATGATAAGCCAAACATTCCAATCTAAAAATATGCAATAAAGTACTTCACTAACAAGTGAGCAGTCACTCACAGTGATACATAAAAAATGCCAAATCTAGAAATGAGCATATATATGGTATCTATCAATGTGCCCTGTGAGTAGAGTAAGACTGTAAGACTGTTGGATGATTCATGTCAAACATGTAAGTATAGTGATGATTGTCTAAACCAGACTCTTGCCTTGAATATTGTATGTTGCTAAAGTGTCAGGTCATATTAGACTCAGTGAATAACTTGTTACATTCAATCAAGAGGAGAGGTACACTAATAAAGTCATTGAAATTGTAGGTGGACAAGAGAAGGGAACATTTCTTCCTGTGAAAAATTTCAGGTGTAATTACTGGTATACAAAGTTAAGTTGATATTTATGTGACTTTTCCTATATGCAAAATGTGTTTTTTGTGGATGTCATATTGTAGGGTATTGTCATGGTTCACTGAACCTTTCATTTACCCCTGAGTATTATTCCTTTCTTTATAGGAAAAGTCACATAAATATCAACTTAACTTTATATACCAGTAATTACACCTGAAATTTTTCACAGGAAGAAATGTTCATCCTATCCTTCTCTTGTCCACCTACAATTTCAATGACTTTATTAGTGTACCTCAATGAATCACACGGTCTATAAGGCTGAAATAGTTGATGTATCACTTGCTTTCCATCTTTCAACCAACTCAAAGGTCTGTCTTCGATCACGTTCAGCATCAACAATCAAGCGGCTATTGCATAAAAACCTCAAGCCCTCTCCCGATCTCTGCACTCTCTTCAATGAGATTACAAATTGATGGACATAAGAGTAAATCCTTCCTAGAGTAAAATATCCTTGGGGTGGGTTCCAGGACACAAAAATGTCCAAGCAAATGCAGCGGCAGGTCAATAAGCCAAAGGGGTTGTAGAACTCCTTGTACAACCCCTGGGACTTCCTCCCCCTCCCATTCTCCATATTCTTCCCTTATCAACAATTTGCAGTTATATAAAGGCACCTAGAGCTGTTACAAGAGAAGAATTTGAAAATGAGATGCTTGTAAGCGCGGCTTGAACCCCTGACTAGGATAAATCCCTCTCTGCGCTCTCCATATATATATTTCATATAAGTTCTTTGAGTAATATATGAGGTTCTCTGATGATTTTAAAATTGACGGGATGATGCCCCTTCTGTCGCAGGCCCAACCGGCCGACGACCAAACACCATCTAATTTGGATTCCAAGCACAAAGCTTTATATACTAGATATTGAGGATTTAGGTTTGTGAGCTGGAAGGGGCTGGAAAGCATTCAAGGCTGTTCGACCGTTTTTGCAATCGGTTTACTGGTTGTATAAGGATGAGACATGTAATATGCCCCCCTATCAATTTGTAACGGGTTAACGTCATCTCACTCTGTCGAACGGAAAGTTAATTTGTCTTGAGAGCAGCGCCAGGTTATTCCAACAGTATAGTGGAATAGATAATATTAGCCCGAATTTGTAATTAGGTAGACATAAACTTATTCCAAGCACTGGTCTCTAGAAAACATATCCTTCCCCAAAAAATTAAATAGCAAAATACCACACGTTGTAATTTCCACGGTGCACATCACGGAGCACACCACCTTCTTTCTTACTATCTCATTATCTATATTCTTTAATGCCTTTGTGAAATAATACAATCAGTTAGGTCATACACGGTCTACTCTATTCATAACCTACATGCTCATTCGTTCTGGTTAGACGGCCCACCACCTGGTCCCCCAATCTTAGTATGAAACTCGTTTAATGGTTCACGAGCTTAATAATATGAGCTAGTGCTTTGAATATTGGCAGGATTGTTGATAATGACCAGCGTCGGATCGCATGCTCGATATCATTGGCTTTGGACAGACGCCTGAGACCAAAACCACCAAAAGTGCGGAGATGATGAGCGGCAGCAAAGTCATAATATGTAAATAGCTGTTCAAGAGCTAGTTATTTGGGGATGCTCTGGGAAGTTTTATGCCCTACACTAAGGAGAGACCTCTGACTTATATTATGTGACGCGCAGGCAGCATTGCTGTGTGATAAGTAACTCTTGGACATGACAAAAACCTGTAATGCTTACGCCTAAAACGTGGAAACACTACCAGATCGCATATGGGACTGGACCACCCGCTTACATTTTTCCTCTTATCGTACGAGCGCACCTTTCACCCATATGCCTATATATGTATGCGAGGCTATGGAGTAAAACCTCAGTTGTTTCCCTACAGCCCCACTAGGCAGCGACTGAGGTGAGTTTTTCTGCATGGACAGTCTTTCGTATATACTAGCAAACTGATGTAGCTTAGTTTGGGCATCCGCTGCCCTTCTTATAGACCTAGAACCCGTCAAAAGGACCCTCCACCTCAGGGGGTAGAATAAGACTAGAACCCATCAAAATTATATGTCTACCCTTTCTATATTATATTATATATATATCTATATATTATTATTTCGATACATATACATCCACATAACTTTTATTTACCCGTCTTTTTTTTTTCCAGCAAAAATTAGAACTTAGCCTGTGGATAAAAAGTCGCGATGCCACTCTAGAAAATGAACCCCCCTCTTCTGAGATGGGCGTCAATGCAGGGCATCTGTCCCTGTACTAGCGCCCAATTTCTAAAATATATGCTCAAAGGCTCAAATCCACGGTTTTCGTAGAAAACTGCACCCAAGAGATGCTCGCGAGGGCGCGGACGTCTGGGAGTTTAGACGCCAGCCCCACACCCCCAAGGTGGACGGACGGACAGGGTGGTCCTGTGTGGGCGGCGAGAATAATATATATTATAATATTCATTAAAAAACATCCTCTTGAAAACGTACTACTCCCCCTTCGATATCTTATCGCCATTTAAAAACCGAACCGACACGACACGTATAAATAATATATATTATAATATTCATTAAAACATCCTCTTGAAACATACTACTCCCCCTTTCGATATCTTATCGCCATTTAAAAACCGAACCGACACGACACGACAAAAGCCCTACCTACCCCCCTCCTCGGTGCAGGACTAGTGCCGTTGGAGCCCTCGGGGACAGTGTGGTGCTGCGTGCGTGCGGAAGGGACATATTTCTTTGATATTTGGGTCAACATAACATTATAGTGTCTAAAACCCAAGGGAAGAGGAGACGGTACGTTTCGATCGTGGCGGAGCCGAGGGGAGGGGGGGACAGTGTGTGTGGTCCGGGAGGGAACATTATTTGGGGTCGAGGGGAGCGCAGCGCTGTACGTTTCGATGGTGGCGGGTGCCCCTGCAGCTGCCATTGTGCCGACTCCCCCAACGTGGATTACAGTATCAAGAGCGAAAGCCTTCTTCCCTCCTCCACCTCGCCGTGCGCACGCTACCTTGCATCATTTTTTCGATCGACGCGTGGGGTTCATGTGAAGGATCATGTCAGTTTGCCGGAAGGGCGAGGTTGAGTGGTGGTGTGTGGTGTAAGGCGTTTAGTTTATGAATTTGTCAGTTGATCAAGGAGGTATTCTCGTTTGATGTAAATTTCGATTTAGTGGGGACCGCGCTGATAAAAAATGACATTATGAACGAACTTACTTTAGCCCCTAATTGAGGTTTCAGTCAGCCTCTCAACGACATATGTGCCTTTCCTGCCAGCATCCAACGACAGCTGGAGGCCTTGGGGCTGGTTGTAGCATGGTCCTCTTTGCCATTGCTGGGAGATACGTCCATGCACATGCCAGTTCTCCTACTCACCGACCTAATTCCTCCCCAACCACTAATCTTGCTGTTTCTCCCGGCTTTTTCTTGTCCTTGCTCAACAATACATCCCGCTTACACCCCACTGTCCCCAGGCTCCACATGGGATGGACCACGGCTTTCGCTCAGGAACGCTAAACCCCCAGCCGCAATAATTCACACACTCCAGATGGGTGGCACCATCGTCGTTGAAGGCAGGTGCACAAACAAAACCTCCGTGCGATCTCCTTGGTCGACGTGGCAAGGAGGTAGCCACGTAGGCTGTCACAAACACTAAAGGCTTGAGTGTAAAGGTTAGGTTAAGGGGATGGGGGGACGAGGGTGCTTAAGAAATTGAGACCGAGGAGTGCTTCTGAGATCTCAATTGAGTGTTATGTGTGAGTCTTTGCATGAACCGTTTATCCTACCCTCTCCGTTATTGTCCCCATCCTTTATGCTTCGGATTGTGGGCCTAGTTCTTGGTTTCGATTTCTATCTTGGGATAGGTGTGTAATGTGGGGGTTGTATTGTTACCACGATAGGCCGTCAAGTAATAATCAAATATATAAACTAAATATATTCACGCCAATTGAAGACTACTCATGAAAATGAGGAATAAGTACTTCAAAGAAAGCAGCACAAATTGTGGCTATGATTTTGAGTCCAGACAAGGTCGCGTACATACTAGGGGTTGAAACACTTAGAATACTGAACCACCACATCTAGAGTGTGTCCAGGTAGCACACAATATACAGCAATGAAACTCCATATTATATTATCAGGTTGGAGATTTGATTTATTTAGTTTAGTAGGGTAACTGGGGTCTTCTTGTGGATGCTTTGACCAGGGACCCTGCCTCGTGTTCGATCCAATTTAGAGCGCTCCGAGTGCTGCCCCATATATACTGGATGCGTGGATTGATGTTCTGTCACCAGTGCCGGATATTCAACTTGAAAAGGTTGATGTACCACGTTTATTTGGCCCTTACTGAACAAAGCTGCGCGTATAAGGCGTCGTCGGACTTGTACAAGAGCAGAAATCGGTATGAATATTTATTGAATTTTCGTTAGGCGCCAATTAGAAAACGACCTTTCCTTCGTTTCCTTACTGAACCGTCAGACCTCGTTTGTGTCACCTTGCGTAATGTCATTAGGATGGTGACACCCTGCCAAATTCAATTCTGATTCAGTTGCCTTGGGCGTTCCACTCTCTGGCAAAAAACGTTGGATTGTTGTTGCACGGGCAAGTTAGTTTTCATCGTGGCTTTATCGATCTATCGCATAACTACAACAAGTTCACAGTTGGTAATAATGAAGCCGTCAAAAGGCCAGCAAACCTCACGATTCTCACTCACATCCTTCACCAACTCCTTTATCCCAGCCCTGCTACGACTTCTTCACATGGCCGATGACGAAGCCAACCTATCTACAGGGTGCCCCGACAAATCTGGAATCGATTCATGGCATCGAGATCTCTGCAATTATGTAGTTTCAGCAGAGTATGCCCACATTATAGAAAATTCAAGAGTGCTGGAGTTACGGCGGATGAAGGAAAGGGATACGTCGGCAGTGCACGAATACTTCATTGCTAAGATTCAGCATGCTGATGGCTGCACTTGTTATCTTCACATTGAGTGGTTTCCGGAAGACTATACTCCTACCACCACCAGCAGGCAACATTCCGCCTCTCGTGTCTCATCATCGATGGACTCATTCAAAGAGCGTGCAGCTTCGGACGAGGTTTCCACGGTTAGCGGATGGCCAAGACACGACAGGGTGCTCGAAAAGGTTGACGTTACAAACGCCAATATCACCCTCGTCGACCTCGCTATCGCTGCTTGGGTGGTCAGGACCGATAATAGCCAATACCGGCTGTTGAGTAGGCAGTGTTACTGGTATTCAGATATGGTGTTGAGGGTATTGGAAGACGCATATAGATTTCGCGTTGACAGGTCTTTGTCTCAAGATGTTGATGTTGGGCAGGCTTGGTCGGGTGAAAAATACAGCAAAGGTGGGTGGGCGGGTATTCCCTGGCACGAACAAAGACAGGAGCAAGTTGCGGTTATCACTGGAAAATTTCGCGAAGAACATGATAGAGTTGGTGATGAGGTGTGTGTCTTGGATATGGGGATTCTTTTGGAGGCTTATAGCTGGTGACAGATTCGCCTAGCACGAGAGTGGCGGGAAGCTGAGCTAGTCATTCTGTATGTCTCCTCTTCTTTTCACTGTAACATTTTTTGCTGATATACTTAGGTACTATTTCAGACATGATAGTTGTCTCTGACCCTCAGCATGCTCCTCCCTTGTCCTCCACGTCTCATTGTCAGATATTCTATTGCTTTTTGACCATTACTAATCAGATACCAGCCTGTATTACCTTGTTCTTAATTTACCCATGTACGTAATGTGTTGACATAGCCTGAGTGACCGTTCAGAATCCTTCTACTGAAACCTATGCCATGGATCATCTAGTAAAAACTATGCAAAAATACAGAAGCCAGTACTAGTATGATAACAGTAACTAGAAGAGGAAAAAGACAGAGAAAAGGGTAGAGTGACAACCACGACATTTAAAACTAAAATGAACAGTAACATGCGTCCTTTGTGAGTGGGACAACACTACGGTGGGATTTACCTCATGTCTATATACAGATGGTCTACGACGAACACGTGCATTCCGATTTCAGAGCTTGTGGCAGTAGCTAAGCGGAAGCTGATGCTGGCACACGATTGTAATAATACAAAGGGGGCATGTTCGCTTGCACTAGTTTCGCAACCATTCGCCTTGGATGTAGTGTTTGGGCACCCCGAGATGGTCGAGTACATGGAGACGTCGGTGGGCAGTCATATGCAGATCTGCATCTCCGTCACAGAGGACTGATCTTGGAAAGAAACATGCTATCCTTCAGAGCCGCTTCTTTCACATGCGGCGGCGGATGTGATGTGGGAATATGACCAAGTTCTTCCAGATGAAGAAATGAAATGAAATGAGATCAGTCTAAGTGCCAATGCCACAAAACAACAATGTACTACTACCTTGGATTTGGCCACTTATTCAGCTTTGAACACTTTTCACTGGTCGGCCCATACTAGTTGGGACTGCAGCCACCAACTTTGGAGCTTCGATTTGATATTTGGAAGATGGAAGACATTGTGACTGAGGAAAGACATCATAAATGACGTTTTCGGACCTGAACCGCTTGAGAGGAGGATTGTATGTTTCAGTTACCTACACCTGACTTGGATGCTAACTCATGAAATTCATTTTGGACAGGCTGGGAAGCAGGGGATGAGACCGTGCAGAAACATATCATCTAATTTGGACAATGTAAGTGTATTTGCAATGATGATGATTCTAAAATTTCTGACAAAGCAAAGATAGTTGTCCTTGCTAGACCGGTCATCATTGGTTATACAGTGGCAAAAATCGTTCATCATGACATTAGCCTTGGAAACTTGATCTTTCAACTCCAAAAAGGATCAAGTTTTTGGTGTATTAAATCAATCTATGTGGATGGGATAGATGTTGGAATAAAATCTCGAAGCTCGCAACAATGAGAAACAAGGACGAATGTGATTTCCGTTTGACCCTCTGTGTCTCGTAGGAGGCAAACGGATGGCGTAAATACAAAAATCTATACTAGTTATATACGCCTTGAGAACAATAGACGTATGGCAACAAAAGGTTACGCTGAACAATGGGGTGGCAAATTGCCGGTGTGGCACCTTATGCATGCTCGCACAGCCCTATATTCTAACAATAGAAAATGATCCAGCATCGAAGCAGCGAACGGAAACCCTACCTTTTATGTTGATTGATTTCATTAACCCAGGTCCAACACTCAATGTCACTTTTGCGTGACCATCTTCCTTTATTGTTCGCTAGCGCTTTTCCCCTCTTCCATCTCACAGGATGCTTGCAGCATTTGGGACAGTTCTTTTTATTTCCCACCCACCATCCCCTTTCACATTTCCTACCGCTTTTCTCTTTTCTTTCAATTTGTTGGTACTGTAACTAGTCTCATGTAGCCGCCGGCGCCTGCGGCCATTGATGCCTGTCACCTGTTATCACAGCTGGCTCCCACTTTAGACCCCAACATGATGTTGTTCACCAGACCGGAGTGAGATAAATAAAAAAAAAAAAAGTTGAGTCACGAGACGAGTGAGAGGTAGGTCACTGTCTGCTTACTAATCTTCCTGCATCAAAACAGCAATGGTCCTTATTAACTGTATTATATTATATTATATTATATATATATATGTATGTATTATTTCGATACATGCCTACATATATACATCACATAACTTTTACCTGTCTTTTTTTTTTCCAGCAAAAATTAGGACTTAGCAGCCACTCTAGAAAATGAATCCCCTCTGAGATGGGCGTCAATGCAGGGCATCTGTCCCCGTACTAGCGCCCAATTTCTAAATATACATCTACCACCGGATTAACATGGGGACGTCATATGGCCCCAGCACTCCCCCCCTTAGCTTACAGGGAGTGATTTTTACTACTTTCCTGATGAAAAGTAGGAAGAATTTGCAGGTAGATCCTCTTCAGGAAATCCGTCACACACTCCAAAATCAGTTCACTGCCAAGACGTCTCATCTCAGACTTGAGTACGTTCAAGAAAGCATCATACAGGTTCAGGGATTGAGCCAGCCCATTCCTGAACAGATTTTTCTTGGAATTTGGAAAGGACAGTATGCATCTCATCTATGATAGGCCAAAGAGGATTCGTTAACATTCACTAACTAAAGAAAAATACATGTATACACAGATTTGATGGATTCTAACACCTTCCCCCTGAGGTGGAGGGTACACCTTTTTTATTATAATTTGTAGCAAAAAGACATTTTATGTGCATGTGTGAATGTGTGTGTATAAATTGTTGAACTGACATTTCAATATTTCATGAAAGACACTCTTTATTTCCCTGCCATCTTTCAGCTCTCTGATGAGAAAAACTTCAGTCTGAACAACATCACCTCAATTCTGGAAAATCATACTTCCCTTCTTTGAATTAAAAGAAATTCCCATTTTCTAATCACCCTCCTTTTTATAGGGTGCCTGCCCAACTTAAAATAATCTGAACATTGTTTACCATGAATTATCCTGTCAATCTGAACATCCCACCCGCATCGTTTATATACACACATTCTCCTCTTCTTTTCTCACTTGCCCAGCTGAATTTGAGAACCCTGACAGAGCACATTGATCATACATCAACTTTGAAAAAACCACTCTGAGCAGTCCATCTATTCTGAAACTCCCAGGGAGACCCCCAGAATAAGTCTTATTCATCAATATCCACTTACTGTAAGGGGACAAGTCATTCACACTTTATATTCCACAGATTAGTACCCCCCAGATTATGCTCTATTGTCTATTCCATTTTATTGCTTTCCCATTACAGGGCACCTTATTCTTTATAGGGTATATTGAACTGATGTATGAGGGCACTTATGGTGTGGGAAAATATGCTGCATACTGTATAGCTGACGTGTCACACCTAGTAGAGTTTCCTTAGACTTTTCTCTTTGGATTTCCTCTACTAGGTGAGTAGATAGTTGTTTTGTATTTAGTTACTTATATATATCTTTGGATTTCCTCTACTAGTGTGATACCCACTATTAGGGTTGCCCTTACACTTACATCCTAAGCCCTATTTGAAAGCACCCTGCACAGACCATCACTCTTCATTCGATATTCCCATTTGACATTTGGACACTAAATGGTTTTCCATCCCAAAAATATCATCCTTTTCACATCGAAACATCAAGTTACATGCATTTGGCTTGTGGATTAGTTTTCAGTGAAAGCAGAGTGCCCAAAGTAGTTCATTTAGAATTGAATTTCATTGAGAAAAGGGCCGTCAAGACACCAAGGGAGTCCTTATTTCCCACAAACTCCAGCTATTGTCACATTATTTCAAAAGGTACGATCACCTTACAGGTTATAAAGGTGGCAGTAGGCAGTAAAGGTTGAGTGTGAGTACATGGAGTATCTATATATAAAGATGATGAAGCATCCCAGAACGTTCCCAACTAGTTACGGTAGAGTGAGTTCAAGAGGAGGGAGTTGTGCCTCATCTGACCTTGACAAGGACGCACCTACCTCCATCCGATCTGGAGCAATCTGTACTCCCTCAGCATCACACAAGCTGTCAAGTGTCTCTTCTCCCCTCAAATCCAAATACTGAGCCATTTCATTCTCGATCCGACGTACATCTTGCTGAATTTCGGGACAGAAATTTAAAATGTGAAAGATCCGCTTCAGTGAAACTTTTCGTGTGGGGATGAGAGTAGAAGAACACTGGTAAGGGTCCCCTTCTTTGGCCTCTGGTTCAAAGTGGTGGGGATGCCCCGTCAATACAAGAAGATAGGCCAGCTGCTCTAGAGGAGGCCAATTATGCAAGACAGTTTCATATGCTACAGGATCAGAATTCCCTGTTCACCATCCCACAGAGTCAGGTGAGAATCAGGACTCAATTGTGCCACTTACGACTGCATACATCTCCTGTCTTCTGGTGAGGGAAATAGGAGAGGAATATTCCATAGTATGTCTTCAAGAGTGCATGCAAGATATATTCAGAATGTGGATGTTCCTTGTTGCAATCTGTGAGACCCTGACGATGTTCACGCAAGCCAGCTAAGAAAGACAGATGTAGAGAGTTTCGCCCATAAAAATGGCCGCCTTCTACCCAACTGTCATTCAAAGTCATTACCGCATGAATTGTTCCCGCTGGCATGAACCTGGAAATATAAATTAGAGCCAAAGTGCAGGGGAAAGGAAACTGAAGGGATGTTCCCTTTCCCGGCACTCACAACTGGTCCCCAGGTTCCAAAAGATAGTAGGTCCATTTACGTTTCCTATAGTTCAGGTTCCTCAGTGAAGTTTCTGCAATGTCGCCTGACATAACCACCCATAGCTTTGTGCCATGTACAATACGGATCCAAGTTGCAAATTTCCCGGCATCTATGTGTGCTCTTGAAAAGGCTCCCTCTGTGGCACAAAGCCTCCATCTAATTGCATATTGTGGAAATCCCATTGCACCATTCATAGTATGATTCCCAGCCAAGCTATCATATGAAATCATGCTGGAATGATATCCAGCCCACGATTAGAAGGGACTAAAGAAGTGTCAGGTCTTTGAACACTCACGGTAAAATATTGGGCATGTGCATAGATACTGCCGTTGGAATATCCAGAAAATTCACAGCCTTTCTCTTCTCTTCAAACACTTTGAGGAGTGAGGTTTGATAGATTTGAAACTGACAATCCATTTCGTTACGCCTGTCAAGAGCTATAATTCCTGTGTAAGTATAATATCCCACTGCAGAACTGGAACCATGAGCCATTACTCACCATGAACCTTGCGTTGCATATGGATATCTACCCCTTGCTGTAAAGCCAACTGTTGAATATCAAAACTCTTATGGACCCGATCCTGGAAGAAATCCCGCCGACGGTCAGGATTGGGGATCATGATCACTCTGTCGCAGAATAAGGACAATTTCTTCAAGGATAGTGGGGTCAGCTCTTCTTCATCACTCAAAACATCTTTGAACCATGAAGCCGGAAAGCAGGTACAGTCTGCTGGGATGGAGTCGGACATGGTGCAAGGATTGTACAAGTGGGGGGTTGCGCAATGTTACATAAATCTTGGAAAATTTCCCGATCCTTTTCCTAGGTTAAATAAAACATCAGTCTATATGTGAAGAACTGAGCCAATGGCCGAGCTTACCAAACCTTTAAACCACTCCAGTTCATATTCTGCATCTATAACCTGGTAAACGTCATTTCCATCATTAACAAAAGTCTTGAAAACGTAAGATTCAACCGCATGTTTTTGACCAGATTTCATTTGAACCTAATGAACCACATGGTTACAAACCATTCTTGTGAAAACCCAACCGGAGAATGTACTTACAGGAGATTTTATTTGTGACAACTCTACCACGTCACTGCATGGTTCCCAATTGAGGCGGACTCTTTTTTGCACAGAATAGGATGTATGGGGGTGGAAGTGTTTCCATGGATGCACCTTGGGCCTTGGCAGGAGTCCCCCACAGCTTCTGGACTGTCACCCATTGGTGGCACCTGGCTGTTACAGGGTTCAAGGCTTTGATCATCATCAGGGAGGGCAGTGAGTTCTGATTCGGGATCCGAATCTGATCAAAGTGAATGTAAGCCACCAAAAATGAAGGTAAAATGGAAGAAGACTAACCCCACTTTCTTTTACCAAGATGTGACTCAAGCAGCTGTAAATCACCATCAGGACCTGGAAACTGCTCAGGTAGTAGCTGCTCCTCCTGTGCATCCCCAGATTCCACATTGGCGCATGGTAGATGGGAGGCCTGCACCAGATTGTTTACCTTGGTGCTTATCTTCCTGGGCTGTGGATAGGATGACATCCTTGAGATTGTTCTCACCCTCCCTATCATTATTGTTGCTCTCCCCAATGTTGTTGTCACCTTCCTCACCCAAGTTATCAGTAGACAGAGCCAGAGGATGGTAAGACTCGGATTCCTTATCAAGATTGGAGAAGAGGGCTGAAGAGACGTGGAGAGGGGGAGAGATGTAAGGGGAGAGGAGAAGAGGAATGGGAAGGAGGAGGAGGTTGGTGAGGAGGAGGAGATGTAAGGGGAGGGTGATTGGAAGAAGGAGTATCAGGGAGAGAAGGATGCTGGAGAGGAGGAATAGTTTGGTGGGGAGAAGCTTCCAGGGGAAATAGTAACCCATGTGGTGTAGATGACACTGGGAGAGTAGACAAAGGGAGCATTGTGGGGAGGGGAGAATGAGGAAGAGACATGAGGTGAGGGTGGTGACTGGAAGGAGTACTAGGGAGAGGAGGATTTTGGAGAGGAGGAACAGGTTGGTTCGGAGAAGCTTCCAGGGGAAATGGTAACCCTTGTGGTACAGACGATACCAAGAGAGTAGACAAAGGAGGTGTTGCGGCTCTTTGCTGTCGAGGCTCTGAAGTGGTTATAGCCTGATGTGACCCATGTTGTACCTTGCTCCTCAGCTGCTGTTCATAGGGCCATGGTTCACGAGTGAAATGGACTGGAAAGTTGTCTGCAGATGTGGCATTTTGAATTTGATGGGCAAACATTGAAGTCACCCCAAGGGTAGGCAGCGTGCAGATAGTGTTTTCATCCACCCTAAAATAGGGTGCTTGAAGGTGACCCAATATATCTGACACAAACGCCCATATGCAGTGCTCGGCACACAGAGTTAAGTATGACCTCGTCTGGGGTGTGGAAAGTGCTTGCTAAGGAAGTAACCTTCAGCTTAATGTTATTGCACCAAGGAAAAGGACTCACGGCAGCAAACTTACTCATTCCAAACACATGATTGGGCCTCTGCCAATGCTCCAGGCGACATTGTTCATCCAATACAAACATTGGGTTATGGGCCAATGCCATGCAAATGGTAAATTTCCGGACCTCATGTTTGAACGATGGCTCAGACTCTAACAGTGCTTTAAACCAGTCATTAACCCCTGTGGGCTCATTAAGTTCCCTAAGATGGTACCCAATCAGATAAGGGAAAAAATTGGAAAGTTGACACACTCACGACCACCACTCCTTCAAATTCTGCACATATTTGCTGTGAAATGACTGCGGATAAATAAATATTAAATCTAGACCTAAGTTGCACAAAGCATGCTTGAGGGGACATACCATCAATAAAAACTTTGCTGAGGATGCCAACCAAAAAACATTTGCAAGTGACCTTGTCAGGTGGGCATGAGCACCTAGTTGGATACTGTGCTTTATCAAGTTGCCATGCAACTTATAGACAGACCCCTTCTTCACTGGGAGGAGAGTGACTGGTGTTTGAGATATTTTCCGTTGATGTTAGCCCTTTGGACAGATCCAGATCCCGGTTGGGGGGTAAACTGTCCGACTGACTTATAGAAGAGAAAAAGCGGCCAAGTAAGGCTTTTGCCGCAGCATCATCATAGCCCAGATACAGCTCCCTCATAGACTTGGACACAGGCATCCCCCCCACACCATTGCAGTCATACTTGTTACTATGTGGATGCTGATGTAATTTGAATGTGGATGGGATGGAGAGCTCCAAAGGGCCTTGGGAATGTGCCCACAGTATATGGTCCGTTAGAAGCATCAAGAAAAGCCAGTTTGTGGGGTTACCCTTGGGGAGGCTTGTGTGCCCTTTATATGAGCCGAGTCCAACTTGACTCCTGGATTTAGAGTTAGATCTCAACTCTTCCTCAATCCCATCCATTACACGACCACAAAACTCCAAAAGAAGTGACACGCCTCGTCCCATCTTGGACTCTGCAGCTTTTGTCTGTAGCACATTAATGAATTGCATATCTTGAGGCTGCTGCTTCCAGAATTCAATACTAAAAATACTGGTGTAGAAAACTGGGTCACTAGCCAAAATGGTATGGGGAAGGTACTTGAAGTACAAGTTGTGAGAGGTATCTTTCTGGAAAGGAAGATGAATCTTAAATGTATAGAGAGGCTAATCTAGGATTGAGACATACCAAAGTCATCATAAGCTCCCAAAGATGTAAGTCAGTGAGAGGATCCTACCTGCCAGGAACATTCCTGACTTCAAGGAGGCGGACTTTCAATTTCTTTCCGCCAAGTGGGCGCTAGTACAGATGCCCTGCATTGACGAACTACAGAAAGAAAGAACAAAGTCATAGTTAGCACAGGAATTTGCAAGCAAAAAGAACAAGATGGGACTCACATTCCAAAATGGCCTTCATGGTAAGATACGAATGTCACTCAGGCTACTTGGTTTGGTGTCCCACATCCAGGGGAATAAAAAAGATATGAGATGTACCACTCAACATGACGTCATATGGTCCCTGTAAGCTAAGCGGGGGAGCGCCGGGCCCATATGACGTCAGTGAACAGCTGTGATAGATTAATAAAACGAATGAATAAAATGAATGCGAGCTTACTGTGATTGTGCACCAGGGGTGAAAATGAGATGGATGGAGTCATGCATGAACGGGAAGAAAGGCCAACTAGTGTTGAGGTGGGGAGTGACTACAGAAAGAATTAAAGTCATCGTTAGGATAGGAATTCATAGGCAAAATGCACAAAATGGGACTCACATTCCAAAATGGGCTTCATGGTAAGAGACAAATGTTATTGGAGCAACTTGGTTTGGTGTCCCACATCCAGGGGAATAAGAAAGATACGAGGTGTGGCCTTGGGATTCGATTCCTCATGTTCCGCGATCATGACTCTGCATTTTTGAAATCTGTAATGTTCTTGGTGCATCTGATTCCAAGCGTTGATGAAGGCTTCCTGCAAGTTGATGGCATAGGTCTGTAATCTTAGGCAAGGGATGGCGAGCTTCGTCTGGGTCCAGCGATCCTCAACCGAAAACTTGACCTGTTATCCCTTAACAGAGCTCCATAATAACCAGGGCCTCTTCCCACTTTCACGTGTCCTTTCCAATGAGTCATAAAATAGATCCCAGTCCTCATCATTTAGCATAAGGAGGTCTGGGATTAGCCAAGATTGCTGAACTGACTCTTCCTCCTCCAACTTTGTTTTTTTTTTGGCACAAGAAGATCTCGGGTAGTACACTGATCTATGCATCCATTCATCCCTTCCACCTCTCTGCGTAGAACCACTCTCCACAATCCAGTTGCAAAGGTTAACAACTGGCTTGTAAAGCTCAGGCTCTTTGTCAACTCGATATGGAATAGTTGGAGCCTTGGATGTGAATGAGCTTCATGCAGGGAACAATTTCTTGATAATATTTGAGTCATGCACCCATCCCCCACCCTGCAACTCTTCCCATAGAACCTCCATCACATGCTCCTTCTTCTCAGACTGAGTATTGTGAGAGGATGTTTTCAAAGCTGTACTGTGAATCACAGACAGAGATGGTGCAAATTGATGTGCTGCTGGCCTTTCCACACTGTGGAGCTCTATGATCTTCGCCATGCTAACGAGGGCTGCAGTCTAAGCTTGACCGTCATTAGGAGGTAGAACCTTGGCCGAGTTTCAAGATCCTTCCCTTTCCCTCTCGAACCCTGTCTAGCTGACTTTTTTTTGTGGAAACCCTTCCGGAATATACATACTGTTATATTTAGTCACTTGTCCCATTAGCTACCTTATACCACTGTCCGTCCATAGTTGACTCTCCTCAATCTACATTCCCTCCTTCCTGCACTTCTAATCCTTCACATCCACTTCCATTTATTACCTTCACACGTACCTCTCTTGCCAGGCTGAGAACCAATCCACATTCTATTCCTTCTCCTTCAAATCAAGTTTTATTTCTTTAATATAGGACCTGACTCCTCCTCTACTTGCAATTTAAACGACCCATGATCAGACCCAAATTCTATCCAATATTTACCAAAAATCAACTGGGAATCTATTTGACCTGAGTATTCAAAGTAAAATTCTACCTCCCACACAAGTTGATGTACTCAATACCTAACAAGAGACTTGTGGACGAATAGAATTAAGAAACCTGTCTCAAAAATGATATCTGACTTTTTCCTTTCTGAAACTCCCCTGGCCATCTTAAATCAAGTCCCTGAATATCCACACCAACACCTGAGAGATCTTTGGAAACTCTCCTCATCCTGGTGAACGTAAAAGCCACTCCTCCATTTCTTTTCTAGAACCTACAGGTATCCTCCCTGCAGTCTTTGGCTCAAACTCTGCAACAACTCTGTTACGAGTCTCCTCATGTTCCCAGATCACCCATAAAAGTGGTAGAAGGATGTCCGGATACACACATTCCTTGCCTGTTTTTGACATGCCATGTTGGAATTTTTTAACACCTGTCCACATTAAGCATCCATAACACATCTGTGATTTCGGGGGGCAACGATACGTCTGAAGCATGTCCAAAAAGTCAGACAGTCGATGTTGATGCCTAGGACAATGTCGTGCAGTATGTTCTTGATGCCAATCTTTGTGTATTAAACAACAAATCATGCAAGACCCCTTCAACGTTCACATTAGGCCTTCAAGCTCGTTTCCAAATTGTTCAAAGTCCCCCTCTGAAGTAATAGACCGCTGTTGTTGTGCCATGATCGATGGTCCAGCACTACTTGAAGGAATCCTGTCACTAAACGAAGCCTGACCCGTCTGTATATTCAAAGTAGGAGAATTCCAATTCTTCCCCCCTCGTCCTATTGAGGAGCTGGACGAGGCAGGAATCAATGCTGTATATCCTGTCTGCCCTAGAGATGTGTATCCAGAAATTGGCACTTCCCTGCCAATGCTCAAAAAATGTGGTGAGGTATCTGCCATTTTGTAGGACAGTTTTCAGCACTGACTCCTATCATCTTCGCCGATAACTGGTGGAGAAACCTCATCCACACACCTTTTTTTCGAATTGGTGAACAGAGTCCGCTTTAAAAAGACTGCCGCCGCATGTCGAGAGGTCCCACCACTACCCAATTCAATGTCAGTCTTGACATAAAACGTGTGTCATCTGTAGACTCCTAACCTTTCCTGGACTGTACTTTCTCTCACCATAGTATCAGATCTTATACTCTTTCCTTTCCCATCTAAGTCTACTGAAAGAAGATCTTCATCCGTGAAGCTATTGATATAGTACTCCATCTCCTCATCATCATCACCCTCAGTATCCCCTCTGGTATGACTATTAGAAATCAAACTCAAACCCAGATCCAATGTCTCGACTTACTGGGTACCCTTACCCTTTTTTGTAAGGCAAGTAAAATCGGATGAACTCTTCAACTCAGCTCCTTTGGATGACCTGGAGGAAGCTGGTGTAAATTTATTAAAAATTCCACTGTTTTGCTGCTTCCCATCTTCACAAGTCATGTCCCTACCCAATCCCACATCAGTCGTATCATAAAAAATCTGTCATTCATACACTCCTACTAACCTTTCCTCAGCCCTTCCTTCCCTCACCCTAGAATGAGATCTAGTCATGTCGCCATTGAACTCTCCTGACAGATCTTCATAGCTATCGTCTTCCATCACATACTCCCCCATATTCTCATCACTGCCAGAGGAATATTAGAAATTAAACTCAAATATCAAACCAAAATTCAAGCTTACCTGCCCCTCACTCTACCTGCCTTGTCTGCCTGTGTAAATGGATTGATGATCGGGCGCCCCATATGCTCACAACATAGGTCACAGAAGTTCCCACCAATAGCGGCACAGGTTACAAACTGCCCATCTACGAATCCACTGAGTGCCAATCTCCAGCATTCCTTCTCCTCGAAGACTAGCTTGTGGATGCCCTCTATACCTTTGTAATCTGGCCTTTCAGGAAGCTTGTTCCTTTGAGACTGAAGCACAAACATAATAATATAGGACACCCTATTGTCCCGCAATGCCCAACCCATTTCCTGGATGTAGTCAATCAATGAATAGGGGATCCCTGCATGTATCACAGATCGGACATTCTTCCCATCCAAACCAGTCCTGAAAGCTGTCGTTGCCACCACCAAAGGTGTTCTACCCTCTGCCCAATCCTCTTGGATAGACTTCCGATCAGTGAGAGGAACACCAGAATGATATGCTCTAACTCCTAGTTCTGCTGCAAACATTTTACAATCCTCCTGGGTTCGACAAAAAGCTATGCCCTGAGCTTCCTCTGATTTTAACCAAGCCAATGCAGATCTCACACAATCCAAAATCCTATTTTTCCAAGCCGTCTGACTGTCCTCCTGGTGAACTTGGATTGAGGCTGGGCGTATCATTGCATTCTCCCTAATCGTTCTGAGATCCTGGAGCCCCAAAAGGTCCTTCACGTAAGATGTCACATGCAGAGGAATCGTCTCAGAGAGCAGTGTCACAGGTACCCCAGGTGTGGGAGGTGTTGCACATCCCCCCTATAATCACCAGCAGTCAGGATAACATGCACCTCATCTACTACGATTCGCGCCAGGTGGTTTTGGTTCTTTAGCATGTGAAAAAATGCACGAAATTCCGCCAGTTTCAACTGTTCTAGCGAAACCAAAAATACCGAAACCTTTCCCTTCACAGTCTCAGCCTTCTTCGTCCACTCCTCACAGAGCCCACCCATATAACATTGAATGTCTTCTTTATAGCCGCTGGCAACTGCCACAGAAGTGATTTGCCTCCACCAGTACGCATGACCACCATCATATGGTCCTTTCCCTCCCGAATAGCTTCTAGCACCTGCCGTTGTGTCAGTGACTTGAAACTTGTGAGACTGCCCTCAGACCAGGTGAATAACAACCTTGACAGGCTTGCTGTATGAGGGGGACAACTGGGTAGGGAAGGAGCCGATGCTGATGTGTTTTCAAACCTGTCCAAGATCAGATTCGAGAATTGTGCATTAGTATTCAGTTGCTAGAGGTGAAATTCTTGGATTTACTGAAGACTAACTACTGCGAAAGCATTTGCTAAGGATGTTTTCATTAATCAAGAACGAAGGTTAGGGGATCGAAAACGATCAGATACCGTTGTAGTCTTAACAGTAAACTATGCTGACTAGGGATCGGATGAGCTCAATTTGATGTGTGATTCGGCACCTTACGAGAAATCAAAGTCTTTTGGTTCGGGGGGAGTATGGTCACAAGGCTGAAACTTAAAGGAATTGATGGAAGGGCACCACCAGGAGTGGAGCCTGTGGCTTAATTTGACTCAACACGGGGAAACTCACCAGGTCCAGACATAACTAGGATTGACAGATTGATAGCTCTTTCTTGATTTTATGGGTGGTGGTGCATGGCCGTTCTTAGTTGGTGGAGTGATTTGTCTGGTTAATGCCGATAACGAACGAGACCTTCCCGTGCTAAATAGCCCGGCCGGCTTTGGCTGGTCGTCGGCTTCTTAGACAGACTATCAGCAACTAGCTGATGGAAGTTGGAGGCAATAACAGGTCTGTGATGCCCTTAGATGTTCTGGGCCGCACGCGCACTACACTGACAGAGCCAGCGAGTTTATCACCTAGGCTGGAAGGTCTGGGTAATCTTGTGAAACTCTGTTGTGCTGGGGATAGAGCATTGCAATTATTGCTCTTCAATGAGGAATTCCTAGTAGGCGTGAGTCATCAGCTCACGTCGATTACGTCCCTGCCCTTTGTACACACCGCCCGTCGCTACTACCGATTGAATGGCTTAGTGAGGTCTTCGGATTGGCTTCGGGGAGCTGGAGATGGCATCCTGTTGCTGAGAAGTCGATCAAACTTGGTCGTTTAGAGGAGGTAAAAGTCGTAACAAGGTTTCCGTAGGTGAACCTGCAGAAGGATCATTAACAAATGAACTAAAGTGCCCTCGAGGCACGACATCTCACACCTGTGCACCCGGCGGACATCTCGAGACTCTCGAGGCATTCACTACATTTTTACAACAATGCCTGTAACGAAAAGCATGTCTCTTGAGCTCTATGGAGCACAAACAACGTTACTACAACTTTCAACAATGGATCTCTTGGCTTTCGCATCAATGAAGAATGCCGCGAAAGTGTGAAACGTAATGTGAATTGCAGAATTCAGTGAATCATCAAATCTTTGAACACATCTTGCGCTCCTTGGTATTCCGAGGAGCATGCCTGTTTGAGTGTCGTGAAGTCTCTCGAGTCCGAGTCTCTTTTGACTCAGGGTTCAGATTTGGACGTTTGCTGTTGTGAGATGGCTCATCTTGAAATGTATTAGCTGTTCCCATTTCCACAGACAACGGTGTGATAAATGAAATTCGCTCGCATTTTGTGGTAATGGGACGGCTCACAGTCGTCTTTTTTGGACAATACACATGTCATCTGACCTCAAATCAGGTAGGACTACCCGCTGAACTTAAGCATATCAATAAGCAGAGGAAAAGAAACTAACAAGGATTCCCCTAGTAACGGTGAGTGAAGCGGGAAGAGCTCAAATTTGTAATCTGGTGGTCTCCAGCCGTCCAAGTTGTAGTCTGGAGAAGCGTCTTCCGTGCCGGACCGTGTACAAGTCCCTTGGAACAGGGTGTCGTAGAGGGTGAGAATCCCATCTCTGACATGGACTGCCGGTGCTCTGTGATGCACTCTCGAAGAGTCGAGTTGTTTGGGAATGCAGCTCAGAATGGGTGGTAAATTCCATCTAAAGCTAAATATTGGTGAAAGACCGATAGCCAACAAGTACCGTGAGAGAAAGATGAAAAGCACTTTGGAAAGAGAGTTAAACAGTACGTGAAATTGTTGAAAGGGAAATGCTTGAAGTCAGTCATGTCTTCCGAGACTCAGCCAGGTTTCTTACCCAGTGTACTTCTCGGTGTCGACGGGTGTTATGTATTTCTAAGTTTTTTCCAATTTTTAAACAATTTCCCCTAACAAATTGCGAAAACAAATATTCAAATGTAATTATATTGCGACGATTAAATTGTACAATATTTGTTTGATTTATCTTGAATTTATACAATTTATTTTGTATTTTTATCTAATAAATTGAGCAAATTATTGAATTTCTACTTTTTATTCTTTTTTGATTAATATGTCGGCGACTCAGCGCTTATTCACAACGCGCAAGTAATCATGTGACATTCACATGATATTTCAAACTCCGACGCTGACAAAACGCGATTTGAAATACTCGCGCATTATCAAGGCGAAATATATATATTTTTATATTATTATAATAAAATATTATATTTATAACTAACTAAAAGTAAATATAATAATTATATAATAATATAAAACCGGCCTGGCGTTTATTACACGGCGCGCGGGAAAATCGTCACAACGAGTGACAACCGTCATAACAGGTGACAGTTGTCACAAGGGCGCGCGACGGTCACAGAGGCGCGCAACGGTCACAGAGGCGCGCAACGGTCACAGAGGCGCGCAACGGTCACAGAGGCGCGCAACGGTCACAAAGGCGCGCAACGGTCACACAGGCGCGCGACTGTCACAACGCGTGACAGTCACAAGACGCGAAGGGTGTCATGCGCGCGCACAGGCGCGAGAGCATTATGTCATCATATATGCTACTGCAACAAAAACAGGAAACTCTCTGGAACATTCCAGTGGCTTCCAATGGAACATTAGTTAATAGGTACTAATATTAGATAGAATATTGTAGAATATTCTATAAAATTCTACAATGTTCCATTATGCCAAGAATATTCTATAGCTTAGAAGTAGTTAGAACCTTCCACAATGCTCTAGAAAATTCTAGAAAATTCTAAATGACATCACTCCTCCCAGAATGACATCATTAAATCTTCTAGAATCTTCTAAATGTCTCAGACTAAAATGTATATAAGGAGCTCAGCTCCAGCCTTGAATAAAAATCAATCATATTATCACATCAACCCACCACATCTGTGTGTGTCACTGCAGCAAGCAGGCTACTCCACCCCTATCTGGGCAGTTGGACATCTAATTCCACCTCTATCTGAGCTGTTGGAAACCCTTGCCACCTCTATCAGAGTTGTTGGCCCAATCAGATCCCTTGTCACCTCAATCTGAGCTGTTGACTGATCTGCTGTTCCCCTGTCACCTCAATCTGAGTTGTTGACTTTTGTTCCCCCTTGCCACTTCTTAACTGAATAGTTGGCTATCTTTTATATATTATTTCCACCTCAGTTAGAGTTGTTGGTTATTAACTAATAATATATAAATAATCTTATACTATAGTCATCTCTTAATTGAGTATTTGATTATTAGTTTTCTCTACATTGTTATTTGTAGTTTAAGACTTCAGTCACCTCTAGTTGAGTAATTTGACTGTTTATTACATTGCAAATAATCCCGTTCCTTTGTTCATTTATTGTGAATCAGTAAAGCATATTCACATAAACAAATACTGAGAATATCCTTGCAGAATCCTTAAGACTACATTAAGATCCTGATAAGTTAATATCACAGTAGACCTTGTAGGTTAGTGTAAATAAAGCATATATTAGCCAAATAGTGTTTTATTCTATATCTAATCTTTTGACCCGTTTATAAATATTTTTACTGTTTGACAAATAGTATAAAATATATATAAACTAGCTAGCATTGAAGTTAAATCTAGCTTTGGAATCAGTAAATTGTTATTCTTATTTTAGTAGTTGTTATCACAGAAAAAGAACAAGCTTGCACAAGCAGCTCTCAAAACCTTCTTTGCGAAGTAGGGTGCATATATTCAAGTAAACTCTTGACTTCAGGGGTTCTAAGTCCATTTAGACTGCCACTGATTAATATCAAATACTTAAATTATTTTACCTTGTTGTGAATTGAGTATTTGCACACTTTGATAGAGCATTGGACTCCTTTTTCCAGAAAATAATATTAAAATAAGTCTAATACATTACAACGGGCCAGCATCGATTTCGACTGTCAGAGAAAGGCTCTGGGAATGTGGCACCTTCGGGTGTGTTATAGCCCTCTGTCGTATGCGACAGTCGGGATCGAGGACCGCAGCGTGCCCTTCACTGGGCGGGGGTTCGCCCACGTAATGCACTTAGGATGCTGGCGTAATGGCTTTAAGCGACCCGTCTTGAAACACGGACCAAGGAGTCTAACATGCCTGCGAGTGTTTGGATGGAAAACCCGAGCACATAATGAAAGTGAAAAGGTCAGGACCTTTGTCATGGAGGGCACCGACGCCTGGACCAGACCTTCTGTGATGGTTCCGAGGTAGAGCATGTATGTTGGGACCCGAAGGATGGTGAACTATGCCTGAGTAGGGTGAAGCCAGAGGAAACTCTGGTGGAGGCTCATAGCAATTCTGACATGCAAATCGATCGTCGAACTTGGGTATAGGGTGAAAGACTAATCGAACCATCTAGTAGCTGGTTCCTGCCAAAGTTTCCCTCAGGATAGCAGAGACTCGTATCAGGTTTATGTGGTAAAGCGAATGATTAGGGGCCTTGGGGTTGAAACAACCTTCACCCATTCTCAAACCTTAAATATGTAAGAACAAGCCGTCACTCGATTGGACCGCTTGGTGAATGAGAGTCTCTAGTGGGCCATTTTTGGTAAGCAGAACTGGCAATGCAGGATGAACTGATCGCAAGGTTAAGGTGCCAGAATTCACGCTCATCAGACACCACAAAATGTGTGAGTTCATCTAGACAGCAAGACGGTGGCCATGGAAGTCAGAATCTGCTAAGGAGTGTGTAACAACTTACCTGCCAAATGAACTTGCCATGAAAATGGATGGCGCTCAAGCGTGTTACCCATACCTCGCCGTCAGTGTTGAAG
>WHVD01000111.1:65000-283340 GCA_015178975.1 Hysterangium stoloniferum
ATCAAAAGTTTAACCAGACAATACGAGTTATTTTGACGTGGGCGTAAACGGAGTTTGATCCTCACGAAAACATATGTCAGCTTTGGGGCCGAGGGTTTCCGAAGTGGTGACTTGAACAGTAACTTGAATCGTTGATAAGTGGCGATAACCTCGGGACTGATAGGGTTGCGACATGGTCGTAACAGAGAATAGGGGCTGGAGGCTGGAAGCTGAATATATGTGCAGTAACTTGGCAGAGACTTGATATAAGAGCTTCGGATTCTTGTATGCTTATTTGTAACTATTAATAGTTATTTAACAAGGTGTTAAATAATTTATTAATAGAGAAAATAATATGTATTGGATTATCTGAGTGCTTGTACTTGATTAATTCAATAAACTTAGGGCTGGGCCTTGAGTAATCTAGTATTGGCAGGGATTTCAGTAAGGATACTTATTAGGTTTATTATGTAATTAATAAGCCTAAAGGGTAGCTGTGAGGCTGGGGGAACTTAGATGATTAGCTAAGTTCAAGAGTTGCTGACAAAGATTCAAGATGCTGCAAGTGTAGGTGCTTGCAGTGAGTGTATCAGACTAAGGCTATTATTGTCCTTAGGATGATGAGGTAAGCTTCTGTGCTGTACTGTAAAATATGTGTGAGATAGATGATTTTATTGGAAACTTGGCCCTCCTTATATACATTTTGATAACTAAATGATTAGCTAATTATTTAGTTTATGGGGTCACTAGTTAGATCATAATGACCTCATATTCTACTCATTATTTACCCTTTATGATTCCCCTCTCTGAGACAAGGGTTCTAACCTCTTGCTTGAACATGAAGGTTCAAGGCCGCGGTCCCGGGATGGAAGAAAACGATGAGTCGGCAGAATCAATTAATGACTCGGTAGTCACATCCGTGACTTGTGTGACATCCCGACACTGGAGGCTTATCTAATACGTCATGTGACTAGTGTTACAGTCACTCGTGTGACTCTATGAGCCGGATTAGGTAATGTGTCATGTGACGCCCAAATGCACACATACAAGCAAGGCAATGTGCCGGGCAGTAAATAAAATAGAAATAATTAATTAAAAATTATAATAATTTAATTAAGCAATAATAGCATAATATGTGTCCATATATGCTATTATTTATGCAAAGTTAAAAGGAATAAGGCCTATTTTTCACAATAAATATAGTAAAAATACAATAAAAATTCGAGAAAATATTAAATAATTCAAAGAAAATTAAGAGAACATTATGAGATAATGCTGATACCTCACACTAGCCCATATCAGCAGATACCAAGATACCCTCCCAGCACATTTTCTATTCAGTGTCTTCACTATGATCAATGCTTTCACACTGATGGAGTTTGTACATAATTTTTTCCCTCATTAAGCCATGTTGTATTCTTCCTATCCACAAATGTTAGATATAGTGACTCTCACAAAGTATCCAATGTTTTGTAGTTTCAGCTTATATACCTTATACCTCAGTAGATAAATAATAAAAATTACCAAAATATTTGTTAATATGCTCTAACATGTATAGTTTGATATGACATAAGCATATTATGTGATCTCCATATATGGTAACAATATGAATATTTTAATAGAGAAGGTTCATTGGATATCTTTTGTTGCTAACAAGTTAGGTAGAAAATTACTTGTATTTAGCACTCGGTACAGTGACTCAAAAAACCCTTCATATGTTTTGTACTTATATCCCTGATACCTCAAAGAATAAAAATACAAAAATATCAAGAATATTTGTGAATATACTCTATTATATCTTGATTATGGAAGTATGGTGCCATTACATAAGCTCCAAGTATGGAAATATTACAAATATTTATATACAAGAGACTCATGGGAAGGGTTTTTTTGCTAACCACTCTGACCCACAAAACTACTCATATTCAGTACTTGGTATAGCCACCCTTTGCCTTCAACACAGCTGCAACCCTCCTAGGGATACTCTCAATCAAATTCTGACACCTCTGTATCAATCTCATTCCACTCCTCCTCCATCCTCTCCCACAACTCTAATATCCCTTAGCCTCCTCCACAAGTGTTCAATGGGGTTGAGGTCTGGAGACTGCTGGTCATAGGAGGACATTGAAATCATTATCTTGAAACCAAGTCTGGGCCTTCTTGCAGGTGTGTTCAAGGTCATGATCTTGCTGAAAGATGACCTCACCCATATACATATTTTCCATAATAGATGAGGCTGGCTTGAAGGTCCCCTCTATAATTTTGAGATGAAGGTCCCTATCCATCCTCTCATCTATCTTGAAAGAATACCCAGGTCCTTCTCACAGCATGTAGCCCCAATATATTATCTTTTGATTATCCAATGATGGGGGTGTGACATTGGATGTTTATTCCGAAGTAATACATATGTATTTAGAGGTGCCAATGATATACATGTGCATGGAATGGACTATCTAAAGGTATCTATTTTTAAAAGTATTAGTGTTTCAAACTACTAATTTTTTTTATTGTTTACTCATGTCTAGAAAGATTCTTTAGTTTGTATTGTATGAGAGAGTTTAAAACTTTTTGAAAGTTTTAAAAACAAAATTATGTTTGAATCACATCCCAGATGTTTAAATGACTTTTAGCATATATTAGAATTTTTTATACTTGATAATTTTCAGATATCAGAAGATCACAGATCCAACACTCCAGCATATGCCTTGGGGGATGTGAGGAGAAACCTGGTGAATACTGAATCCTCCATTGGGGATGAATATAAGGATGCAATTGGATATTTCACAGACTTGCTACAGGTGGATCGTGATCCACCTGGGAGTATTTGGAATCTGTGCCCATGGCCTTTGTTGGAAAAATTGACCTCTCAAGATCTCATCTTTGAATTGGTGAACAATGAGCCTTACTACTTCCTCAATGACAGTGTACATGGTATGTGGCAAATCATGACACAAGATGCAGCATCAGCACTACAGTGTCTTCGAGTGTGCAAATATCGTTGAGAGAATCTAGCACACTATCTCCTCGATAGAGGCATTCCATTCACTACTCGGATCCCTTCTTCTATCCCTTTCAATCCCCCTTATCCCTCAGGCCCACCTCCACCTGGCATTCATAGTATTGGACTTGGGTGTTGTGACATGTAATACAAACCCGATGCAGTAGATTACATGGTGTACCGACAACAGCAAGACATGTTCTTCCATCACCCTTGTGTGTACATGCTGTTCTCAGAGGTGGTATCGTATGGTGTCTTGCAATGCAGAGTATATCTCTTTTTCTTTTACTACTTATACCTATCCGCTGGTGAGGTGGGGGTCCACATTTTTCGTAGAAGACTCCAACGTTTTCGTACGAGACTCCCACACCTTTTGTAGCAGACTCCCATGTTTCTGTAGAAGACTCCAACAATTTTGTAGAAGACTCCACAGTTTTCGTAGAAAGGTCCACCTTAGCCGGAAAGAAGGCTGGTGTCACGAATCAGATTTTACTCAATAAAGTCGAATAAACAATCGAAGAATATTCAACAATATTGAATAAAGATGCCTCATTCGATGAAGTATTAATTCATCCTGTTGATAAAGCATGAGGCAAAGATAGGACACAAGAGGCTCACGAATAAATAAGTCAAAGAAGGACTCAGAAAAGTTCGATGATTATGCAATACAGTAATAATATAATATAATACAGGTTTTCTGACTGACTTCCTTCATTCCTATCATTGCCCTTATATACTATATATCATTTACCTATGATGATAATATGATATCAAAGTGAAATCATCAATGACATCAACCTGAGACAAGTTGAAGATATTCGAGATTGTCGAAGATATTGTCGAAGAATAGTTGAATCGGAAGTCGAGTCGGAAATTGAGTCGGAATGTCGAAGGAATGTCAAAGAAATATTAAATTGAATATTATCGAAATTTGAGTTTGTACGTTTGTGACAGCTGGCAGTTTAGTGAGGGCAGAGACGTCTGGCCATTTAGACGTGGCAGCCCCCACATACATCCACAATACCAACATAGGCACACAACTTTAACCGCCTGTCTCTTTTTTTTACCCCGCAAAAATATTACGACTTAGTGAAATAAAAAAAATAAAAAATAAAAAATAAAAATAAAAACCCTTTGGACTCTTTGGACTCTTCTACAAAAAAGGTGGACCCTCCACCTCAGGGGAGAATGGGGTAAAAAGTAGTAGTAGTAGTAAAAAAAAAAAGTATGCATTACCACTGTTCTTATTTCTTACATCCGTCACCCTCGTCTTCCCAGACGCGGACGCCAATAGACCCCTTCTCCCCAACTACCTTCATTCTCCCACCCACTCTCCCACTCTCCCACCTGCATTTCTTCCTCACAGGCCCTCCAACCACAGTAACCTCAGCCTCGCGTTTCCCACCCCCTGTCGCTGACACAACCACACGTTTCTTGTCAACCTCTTGGTCTCGGCCTTGATCTATATCCCAGGCAGGATCCAATCCATGGTCATCACCGTCCCCGCGTAAATTCTACTTGTACTTGTCCTTATGCTTTAGCAGCGCAATGGGATAATGCCCCGCCACAAGCCCAGGCTGTGAATGATTCAAGGAAAGCAACCATGACCGGGGATCCCCTGGTGGAGCGCATCCCGAGGAATATACTATAAAACAGGAAAGAAGAGTAGTCGGCATTAAGACTTGAAACGAAAATAAAAAAATAAAACAATGTGACAGAGGTACACGTACCCATGCATGCACATCCTCAACATCTCCTGAGCCCCCGTCTTTCCACCACTCTCATCACCATCATGCCACTCCCACCCCAACATCACCTCCTCGCGTCCCTCAACCCAAATATGCCCAGCGAGTCACCCGCGTTCCGTTCAGCTAAGGACCCGTTTTCGGCGTAAAACTTTGCACGTTGACGATAGACCACATCGGACGCGCGGCCGTGGCTGCCGTGCGACTCGAACCATCGAGGCAACTCGAGATCATCCTACTGTTCTTCCCCAACCCCGCCGTTCTCCTCCAGCTGCTGATCAGACCCATAACCAGAACCGGAACCGCCAGAACACAAAATAGGCCACATAATCGCATTAGTATTCGAGCTTCTCATCGGCATCGTAGACCTTGTCACATTGACCAAACTCCTCCCTCTCCTCGTTATCGATTCATCGTCATCATCCGCCTTTCACATCACCACCATCACGAGCATCCTTATCCAATTCCGCATCCGCCTCCAAACCGGGCCCCGGCGACGGCGACCTCGATCCACTTCCGTCCCCTGACACCCAACGAAATCGCCATATGGTCCCGTTTTAATATAGGATCAATAGCCTAGTGCGCGACGGAATGACAACCCCGGACGATAGTACGTTTTAGGTTGTTCTGTGAGTCGGATTCATGCTGTGATGCCTGTCACAACCTACCAGATCCAGTCAACAGGTAGCGATCCCATGTACATCAAGAGTCCTCATATATCATTTCATATATTAGTCACAAACTACTTGAAACCGCACAATTTTCGCCTCACCTTCCCCAGCTTCAATCTCAGGGTGCCAGAAGCAAAATTCGCTCACGTACAGGGGTCACCGCTCTCCATGTCTTCCGTCTGTGCCCCGACTCCTTGCAAACCATTATACTTCATGCGTGATGCGTTTCCAGACAAATTTCAAACCGCCATTGCCCGTGCCATTCCTCACATTGTCATTCTTTTCAAACATTCTCATCTCCCCGGTAGATATAATGCAGTACCGGTACAGGCCAAGCTTTCAGAATGTCCTCAGGCCTCTCTAAATAGGGTTCCAAGTCAGCTGACAATCGATCATAGCCGAGTTCTGACCTGCCATTTCAGATCCCATTCCCGACATTCTTGCAACTTTGAACGACTCGGACCCCCTTGTTACATCAAATGGTGTTCCAGCTCTCGCCAAGCTTTTAGAGCAATGTGCCGAATCCAGTTGTCATTTAACCACAGCCCAATTTCGCCCCGCCATTACCAGTGCCATTCCCAACATTCTTGCTCTTTTAAAGCACTGGCACCAGTCGGATCGATTCAACAGAGTATCAGCCCTAGAGAAGCTTTCAGAGCAAGGTCCAGTGCCTTTAAATCGGATCGGATGCATGCTGACCTTTCACATAGCCCAATTTCCCTCCGCCATTTTTGATCCCATTCCCGAGATTGCTGTACTTTTGAACGAATCTAGGTCATCTATACCATCAAATGCCGTCTTGGCCCTCGAAAAGCTTTCAGGAACAAGGTCAGGTGCCCTCATATGCACCGGAACTCCTTTGACATTTGCTCACAGCCCAATTTCCGCCTGCTATTTCGAACCCCATTCCTCATATTCTTCCACTTTTCAAGGTCACTCATGACTTTCGTTGTTCTCCGCCCTGGCCAAATTTCAGAGCAACGTGCGGTCGATCAAAATAGGATCGTAATCTAACTCACATTGAGTACACTTCAATTTCACCCTGCCATTTCGAGTACCATTCCCGACATTGTTACACTTATAAAGCACTCTGACTTCTCCCTGCTTTCAAATACCACATCTGCCCTCGTCAAGCTTTCAGAACAATGTCCGTTCCATCATAATGTGATAGGAATCCGACTCACATTTCACTCCAGCCCAACTTCCAGCTCCTGTGGCCCCTGCCATTCCTCATATTATTGCACTTTTCAAAGAGACTGACGACTTTATTCCTTCAAACCCAATATACGCCCTCCCCAAGCTTTCAGAACAAGGTGCTTTCCATACCAATCAGATGGGAACCCAGCTGACATTTCACCCAGCCCAATTTCAACTTGCCATTGTGCATCATATACCCGACATTGTCATACTTTTGCTACACTCCGGCACTGCCCTCAATTAGATGCTAAATTAGCACTCGAGCTTTCAGAACGTGGTATGGTGCCTGTAATGCGATGGGAACACACCTGATATTTCATCACAGCTCAATTTTCGCCTCCATTTCTCGTGTCATTCCTGACACTGTGGCACTTTTGAAGCACACTGACGCCACTTGCCCATCAAGTGGAGTATCCCCTCTCGCCAAGCTTTCAGCACACCCTTTGAGCAAGGAACGATGACAAGTGGAGAAGCATAAAATCCAAGTGGACGATGGGATCAGAGTCATGGCCTTATAGGTCATCATGTCGCCTCTCGCAGTCGAGAGGAGGATAGTGGTCGGAGTAGTCACAACGAAAGCGATGATCGCCATCTCCGTGTTCATCACAGGTCCCATACCAATCATGGTGAACAAAATCAAGACCATGAACAGCATCAAGTCCCCGACAGGCTACAGCTACCCCCACCAGAAACTGGAAATACTCTATTTCTTCGCAATTTTCCATTTATCCCAAACTGAACAGCAGTTACAGATACTCTATGCTTTTTCCGAGTTCTCTTATTTCTTTTCACACAAACTACTCACCATATTATTCTTCACATTTCACTTCTTTCCCCCTTTGCGATATCTGAGCATCACTGTCGATCCAGAATCTGCGTGTTCACGCGTTCTGCCTTTCCAACTTTCTCGAACAAAGAAGATGCCGATAAGGCTATCCAACACGCTGGTTTACTGCAAACAGAAACAGGTCGCATTAACGTGTATGATTTACTCTGAACAAACAATTACCCACCCTTATTGACAGCGCATCTCTCCCAAAAATGCAATAGAACACGAAATACGTTGTGAATCCACTGTCCCTCTTCCACACTCATCAGCCATGCAAAATACCGATAACGTTCATCCCCATCTTCCTCAAACCCAATAGGCCCATCCACATCCTCTGGTGAAAATTCCGCCCATACTCCATCCTTCAGTTCCATACATTCAGCCGTGTATGTCAGCCAAAACATTGGAACAACCAAATCTTCATAACGGCAACTCCTCCTCGCCTGAACCTCTGGGTCTGGATCCCATTTGTGCATCTTCTGCCCCCACGACATCGGACACCCTAACCAAATACACAGTCCCCGAGGAAACCTAAAATCTTTCTTGATGTCAATTACCTTTCCACAGTAGTTCTTCATTGTGCATTTCGCTGCTGCGTGGTCCCGGATCAACTCATTCCCCATCAACAAATGAATCATACAGCACTTCCTCATCTTTTCCAGTTCTCCCTTCAACCGTGCCTCTTCATCCATTTTGAAATCACCAACGCCTTGAGTTTTAGCCCTTTGATTCGCAATTGAACCGCTAGACCAACCCATCCCGCTCACGATTGACCGTCCGCTTTTTATAGCACTCGACCTGCCTGAAGGCCCAGAGTAGCCCCGGCTCCGTTTCACAGCTCGACCACTACTTTCCAAATCTTCACATGGTCTCTTGTACCCACCACTTAAACCACCCGATGACCTTCGACTGCCCAATGAGTCACAACGAACCAATCCAGGTGGTCCCATTGATCCATTAGATATTACCCGTGACTCCCACCTGCCATCCCGACGGATCGCTCTAATACACATTCATCAGTACTTAGCAATTCTCAAAACAACCATTTTACATACTGCGGATCCACTCGACATCCTCCCAAAGCTCCTTTCCCCTGAGTCCCAGTCACCATTTCAGATCTCGATGCTTCAGATAATATCCTTTCTCTCCCATTCACATTACACCTTGAAATCATCGGTTCTGCAGTCATTGATCCAAATCTACTTCACATTTAATATAAAATCGTTTAATACATATAGAACACTGACCTTGAGACCCTCTCCGAGCCAGGTGAGTCAGTATAAGTATACATAACTTCGCCATCTTTAGAAGTCCCACACCCGCTGAAACTCTCTTCAATAACATCCAAAAATCTGAAATAACCACGAGTACCTTGACAATCCTTCTGAACCAACCATCACATTCCCTCGCGAGCTATTATCTCGCCAATATTCACCCCGCTCGTCTTCCAAATCCCACCCATCACCCCTTCTAACAATCTGTCAGAATCTAAACTGAAACAACAAATCAGTTCACATACTCTACTATTCCCACATCTCCTTCCGGAACACTAGTAACTGTGAAGTCCCTGTTCGTACAAAGTCAAAAGTCTACCCAACAAGTACTCAGTGTTCCCACTTACTGCTTCGACTCCCGTCTCGCTACTTTCCTTGCCGCACAAAGATCACAAAATGATGCTAATGAACTGCACGTCACTGGTCTCTCATCGTTGTACGCTGTTAATGGAGCCCATCGACACGTTCTTTCCTCCCAGACCGCCATTCTCAACACATTGATCCCCCGTATATCTTCAGCCTCCTTGACAAACCTAATACTCGGTTCCTCCGTCACATACAAATACGCCACACCCCGTGATCCATCTCTGTTAACCCGGCCTATGTTTTGAATTAGAGTCATCGCGTCGTACGGTGCCCCAACGTTCATCACCATGTTCAACTCTGCCAGGTAAATCCCAGTACCGCACCCAGTCGTTGCAACCATCACTTTGTGCTCACCCGTGACCCAATTCTCGAACACCTTGTCTTTTTCCCGAGTAGTCAGCTCACCGTGGTAGTGCGGAACTGCCACTGCCCTCGCAAGAATCTCCACACTTTGCTTCGAGGTTCCAATAACAAGGCAACGTGTTAGGGACAAGGGTATACAAGCAAGGGTTCATGCGCTGATGAAGTCACTCTTACTCTGCGAGTATCTGGCAGGGAAGCAGACCCATTTTGACTGTCCTCTAACCTCGTTCCTGGTTGTTTTCAACTGGAATTATACTGGATCGTTTAAGCAGCCGAACGTGATTACGCAAAGTTTTGCAGCTATTCGTTTCATTGGGAGATGTACAGCTGGGTTTGAATGCATTATTGGAGAAGAGGACAATACGACGAGGACAGGACTGTATGGGATACTAGATGCGATGAAGCCGAGATTGTTTGCAGGGAACCGGTCAGCAATGGGGAATCTGTATGGATTGTGGGGTATTATCGGAGCAGCTGCATATGATCCTACAGTGATACCCTCATTTGCATTTACAGATCCCGAGAGGCGTCAGTTTATCTTTCGAAACATTTGTAGATGAGTGGATGCTCTGACAGAAATGATTCGAGAATTGATGGACACTCTGAAGAGGGAGATCACGGAATTGGGTGCCTTTGCTGGATCTCCATCTTCTCTTCCTGATGTATTTCATGATGATACAGCTAACATTAGTCCGGGTTATTCATTCATAATGGAGGAGAAGAACAAGTTTACGATAACTCGGGAGATGCTTATGGATCGGATTCTCAAGAGTGATAATTCACAAGTGAGAAAGACATTTGGCGAGGCAGTGGATGGGCAGTCGGTGTGGAATCGGACGGGATGTGATGGATTCCTACAGAGGTGTCAAAAGATCTTGGAAGATTTGCTGGTGGTTGTTCATTTCACGCATGGGCAGCCAAGT
Organism: Hysterangium stoloniferum; assembly: GCA_015178975.1. Lineage (NCBI taxonomy): Eukaryota > Fungi > Basidiomycota > Agaricomycetes > Hysterangiales > Hysterangiaceae > Hysterangium > Hysterangium stoloniferum. Next base: position 75,346 of record WHVD01000111.1, read on the forward strand.
CGTGGAGAAGAGTTGCTTTCGACTACAATCGTCAATATGCCAAACTCACCGAGAACGATCGTGGCTTTTGACGGAATGATTATGACGGCAATACGGGCTGACAAGACGGCAGGTATCTCGGGGCGGGGTAAGGTGAAGCCACACTGGATGCCATTGGAACTTGGGCCGATGTTTGTTTGGTATCTTCTAGTATTGCGGCCTCTTCAGATTATGGTCGCAGAGGAATTCCTAGGGGAAGATATTGCATCACTTTATCGTTGCTACTTGTGGACGGGACCTACAGGGAAATGGAGGACAGACTACTTCACACTGTTGATTCGACGATATACTTCAAAAGCTATGGGAACGGAGAATGCGATGACGTTGAGTAGCTCTCGGCAGGTGTTGTGCGGGCTTTTCTTTCACCATTGCAATGCAGAATTTTGGGAAAGTGATGTGAAGAGCGATGAGGAGCTGATGATTGAGAGGATTGGTGATATGCAGGCTGGGCATACATCTGCAATAGCGAGAAATCATTATGCGGTAGAATTGCCTCATTTTCAGGAGCTGAAGGAAAGAGTTTTTAGAGCGGTGTTTGTTGTAAGTATCTGTTTGTTAACGATTGCTATTATTTTGTTAATATTTGAATGACAGTACACTCTAGGTGTATTCTCCCCCGAGGTGGACCATCCACTTTTCACCTATTGTTTGTTCTATCCCTCTATCTTACTCACTGTGCACCCTCTGTACCTCTCCTTGGATTACTGTTTAACTTGTTGGGATTTTACTGCAAAGGTGAGTGCACTACATTTCACTATCTCATTAAATACCTTCTATTCTATCATCCTTCTTGTTGCAACTTACTTTCCCATATGTTACATGGTTTCCATACCCTCATGTATGTCCCATTGAGCTGCTATGCCTCTCTCTATTGAGACTTGTATAAAAACCCTAAACCCTATCACATTCATTCCAAGAGTAGGGAATAAATATATATGAACTCCATTTATTCTGATGATTACCTGTATCCAATCTCCATTGTTGAAAGCTGGCAGGCCTTGCTGCTTTTGAAGTCTCAAACATTTCATATTCAAGTAATCCAATGGCTTCTTTGTCAACTTCTATGGCAGGGAATAGTGGTACCTGGCTATACTGTATATACCATGAGTGCTTCAATAAGAATGTGAAAGAGCAGATGCATTGAGGCGAGTAAACTCTTGAATGTGTGGAGAGGCAACGCAACCCCCAACCCATGCGGAGTCCACGGAGTTGCTTATTCTTTTTTCAAGTCGAAAGCTGGTTTGTCCTTCGACGGGGTTTCCGTGGAGGCCTTGGCTGTTTGACCCTTTGAAGAGTTTGCTTTGGCCAGCAGACATTCCAGGACTTGATGACCAGGTTTCCCGCACAAGAGACAGAGGTTATTGTCCATATGATGTTGTCTTTCCTGTGGGATCAATTTGCCATCGGGTCCGAGTTTGCCTGAGAGGTCGGGTTTTCCGGCTTGCTTGCTGGACTGTTGACCCTTGTTATTGTCCTTGTTGTTATTGTTGTTGTTGTTGTTTGAAGACTTTTTATTGTTCTTACCCAAGCTTGTGATTTATCCATCTGTTTCCCGTGTGGAACATCTCAATTGGTCACTTTCTATGCTTTCCATGATCTAAAGTTGGAGAATTTATATCATGGTGTTTATCCCCACCTAGCACTACAGTTGCCCAGTGAACAGATAACTTGTTGAGGGCTTCATATTCAGAATGTGTAAACTGATGTGACCATTCACCATCAGGCCATCCATCCCAGTCTTGAACTTTTTTATTCTCCATTGGTCTGATAGATGATTGTGGAGCCTTGAGATGGTTTTTAGACATGAAGTTGGGAGATGGTGATAATTGCTCTAATTTTGGTAAAGGAACTGAGGGAGTAGCAATGGTAATGCTAGGCTTTGATGGCTTGGAAGTAACATCATCAGAAATAGTGTGAGGTGGGGCTTGGGAATTGAATATAGATGGAGTGATGTGATTTGGATTTAAAAAATAACCAAAAGGATTTCCTATCAATAATGAATTAATTATTCTGTATTAAATAATTGAGTATAGCTTGTACCTTCCAGGTCATAAGCAGGTAACATCCTAGGTGGATAAGGTCCTTGATGGTATAGTCCAGCAACTACATATATAATTTAGTAAAACATAGAAATGATTAAAGGAAACTTGGCATACCTTTTCTAGGGGTAGATATTGTTGGTTCACAGTCTTTGATATTGACAATATCAGGCCTGGAATGAAATCCAAATAACTTGTGAAAATAATGGAACAGAAACTATATAAATAGTATATAAGAATTAATTCAAAAGGTATTATAATACTATACCATTAGAGAAATAAGAGAGATAGTTCCTAGACAAGAGGAATGGCTGAATAAATTTCAAAAAGTCTAATAAGCAGTGTAAGTGATCCAGTAAGCCAAGACTTCCAAAGTATACATTCACAGGGATCCAAAGTGTCCACAGATGATGCTTCTTGACTGATATGATATTCCACCAGCAGAGAAGGAAAAGAGATGGCTATCTAAGAGAATGGATAGTATCTTTCCAAAGCAAGAGATTCCCAAAACTCTTACAGAAGTGTAGAATAACTGGAAAGAAACAATGCTCTATAACACTGGATGAATAGAGAAGCTGATCAGAGTGTCACCAAAAGATATAGTGTGATTTGGCTCAAGAATTGGAGAGGTTGACTGTCGAGGCTCGAAAAGTTTTCAAACTCCGACATTGAATCTCACTGTGGGGGTGCCGCGCACTGCTGTGAGGGGTGCCGCGAATATACATTTTGGCTTCAAACTAAAACATAGCTATATTTTGAATGGTGATACTCAAAAAACCATTTTAAATGATATATGCTCTTCAAAAAAGGACTATTTACAATTTTAAACATCCAAACCCAGTCTTAAAGTAAATTAACAGGGCCCCAATGAACAGATTGATATATTATGAAGGACATAGACAAAACTATGTCTATTTTATGCTAGGTAAATGTGTCTTTGAAGGCATTTTGAGGTGTTCGCGGCAGTCGCGGCAGTCGCGACACCTGCGCGGCACTTTCCCATGGCCCTGGTCACGTGTGTCACACTATTGTTTCCTTCATCGATGTCAGTGACCCCGCCTAGAGATTCACCTGCTATCGAGGCCTTGACAACTGCCCTCCAAAGTACCCCTCTTAACCAAGGAGCGGGATCTCATGAATCCTATGACACCGAAACTCAGCGGATTCACTACTATGGGTATCTCGCTGATGATACGAAGCACACCGCCCAGATCGAATTCGATACATTCGTATGGCTTGTGTGGAGTGCCAAGCTTGACAATCTCGAAGCATCAGCGGAACGTATTTTCCGAGAAAAGAAGTTTCAACCTCTGTTGGAAAGCTATTGTGACGAAGTCTCGGAAGAAACAGACCGTTATCATCCTTTTGTACAGCTCGCCAACCACATTCTTGCTCTTGACAACCATTCCTCCCTGGCATTCGTTCGCAACGACCGCTCATGTCTTTGGGGTTCGTATGCACAGCGCAAGCCAGACGTTTTGTTCATTTTCCGTGAGGCATTGCGTTTGGGAGAACGCCATAATGAGGATAACTTGTCGAAGGCTGGGCCTAGCAAAGGAGACGAATTCCATTGGGGTGACCCTTTGGACTTTTGGGAGTTCAAACTCAAATTGAAAAAGTACCCTGGACCCCAAGAAGCATTGATGGCGGGTAAGTGTCTTTTGACCACGACAATTCCTTGGGTCACACTTTAATGCAGCCGCACCGAAACCGTTCAAAAAGCCGCTAACCAGCGAGAACCGCGTTAAAACTCAATCGCAAGAGGCACTCAGGCGTAGTTCCAGAAACGCGACAGCCTCAAAAACGAAGGAGAGTTCAGATAAGTTACTGAGCGCTCCAGTTACAAAAAAACGTTCTTCCCCCGGTAATACGGAACAAGTTGAAAAGAAATTTAGAACCGAGGAACCGCCGGAAGAACCATATCTTCAATCCGCCAGCTATGCACTGGAGATGTTTTCTCATGGGAACCTGCGTAACCATGTCCTTGGTGCTGTGGTCACGGACTTTTCCATTGAAATTTTGTACTATGACCGTTCCGTGACAGTGAAGTCAACACCATTCTATTTTGTGGAGAACCCAAGGAGGTTTGTTGCACTCCTGGTAGCATATGCGGGGCTCAGCGACCGCCAACGCGGCCTGGAGACGAAAATCACTCCGAAGTTCCTAACGCCTGGCATTAGGGGCAACCGAGAGGCAAGGCAACCTTTGATCGATTTTTTTGCTGGTCAAATCCTGGAAATCCCAGGATTCAAAATAAAGTTCAAACTGCAAGAGACGATTTTCCGTCAACATGCCTTAATCGGCCGTGGTACCTGCGTTCTGCGAGCTGTACCGTCCAAGCCGTTACCCGGGCAAAATAATTTGGTTCATAAGGTTGTTATCGTCAAGTTGGGGTGGCTGAGTGTATCCAGGGCACCAGAAGCCAAAATCATTGACAGTGCCATTCGGGCTGCATCCACTTCGGCGCATCAATGGGTTAAGAAGCACCTGCCGGAAGTTTTACACTCTCATGTCTATCCTCCAGATAAAGATGGACCTCACGTTAAGCTGATTGAACATTTAAATGACCCGAAATACGACAAGCGAGAGCTGAGACTGATCGTCCAGGGGGAACTTTTTCCTATCACGCGTTTAACCAAGGCAGAGGATGTAAAAAGGGTGTTTTTAGATATTCTTGAATGTGAGTTTTATTCTGTGGAATCGTTTGTATTGTCACTTGACATGGTTTTAGGCCATGAATGGCTTTATACCGAGGCAAAAATCCTCCACCGTGACATCAGCCTCGGAAACCTGATGTATCGAACCGTGAACGGCCAACACTGCGGAGTTTTGAATGATTTTGACCTCGCCTCGTATGTAGTTCCAGGGCATATGGAGCCGACATCCAATCAACGGACTGGCACTAAACCATTCATGGCGATTGATTTACTTAGACAATCGCCCCCTCCCCGTCATTTATACCGTCATGATCTCGAGTCGTTTTTCTACGTCTTGCTCTTTTTCGTTTCTAGGTATCTCGATGGTGCCGAGATCGAGGACCCACCACTGCAGTTATGGCTGACTAAAGGAGATGATAGGTTGGGGGAGGCGAAAGGGTCTTTTCTTTTCTTTGGCGCAATTAATCCCACCGAAAACTTCGCCAAATTGAGGTTCCTACTTTTGGGGATGAAGAGTGTTCTTGCCGATGGTATCGATGCTCGCCGTAGACATGAGTTCCAAGCAGAGCTCACGAAGGCTCAAGGGCTCAATCCTCCGCTGTTTGATGATGAGACGTTAGGCGGCCACGTTTCTTTTGCAAAGTTCAAAGGTCTTTTCGCCCTCGCACCATGAGTTGCTTAGTGAGCAATTTTTTTTTCTGGTGCATGGCTGACTAAAGGAGATGATAGGTTGGGGAGGGAGAGGGTGTCTTTTTTTTTGACCGGCGCAATTAATCCCACGGAAGACTTTGGCAGCCTCAACTTATTGCTTTCGGGGATGCAGGACACCCTGAGCGAAGGTTTTCGTGCCCGCCAAAAAAACGAGTTTAAAAAGAAGCAAGCAAAAGCTCGTGGCTCCACTGCCCCATTGTTCGATGAAGAGACGTTGGGTGGTCATATTAGTTTCGCAAAGTTCAAAGCCCTCTTTGCATTTTAGTTTAGTAAGTTGTTCAGCGGACCGTTGCATTTATATTTCTCTGATGCACGCTATTTCTCCGTTTTCTTTTATACCTGTGCATGTTGTCTACTTCATACCAGTAGCAATATTATACCTTCCAACACACCCTCCATCCACTTTCTTCACTGCGATTCATACCTTCTGATTGAGTATAGTATGTCTTTGCCCTCGTTAAACCATGTTGAATGCCATTGTTAAGCGTCTTAACTCATCTGAAATAATTTTCCTGGATGATTGAGCTCCATGATCCGGTGTAGTAGAAACATAATATGCTAGCTTTTGAGTAGGGCTCCACAGCGATACACTCAATAAGTTGACATTATATAACATTTTTTGTCAACCTTGTTTGGGATTGTTCACAATTATGAGGCTCAAATTCTCGATATCCGGAAAGTCTTCCTTGGAATGTTTAATATTTTTTTCCCGGAAGTGCGCATATATTCTAGACAATTCTTCCGGGAATTATTTGCCAAATTGAAGTGTAAACTTCGGCATCTGTCATTGGCGTCATTGAATTGAGAACTATCCGTCATAGAATTCAGCAATGAATGAACCTGATAAGATCTTCAGGTTTTAAGTTGCAGGAATACGAGGATACGCTCCTCTGTGTGTTGGCCAATATCACAACAACAAAACTTGAGGAGCGTGTATCTGAGTCCGAGTCACTTTCTATGTCACACTTGCGCTGTTTGATTAGCTGCAATGGTGTGGCTGAGCACTTTAATAGGATACTGGAAGAAGGGTCCACTTTAATTTTGACTGAATCCCACCTTCCTCCCTCTTTTTGGGGACATGCTGTTCTTGCAATTACTTATGCACGCAATCGCTCTCCTACTACTGCTCTCAAGCACTCTGCTTTCCATGGCAGAAAACCAGATGTGTCAATCTTAGAGTATTTGGATCCACTGCCTATGTACATGTGCAGAAGGATCAACGTATTGGACTTGGCTCTCACACACAAAAGTGTGTCTTCATTGGATATCCTTTAGATTATAAGGGTTGGTTATTATACAATCCACTGACTAAAAAGATTATAGTCAGTAATAATGCTGTTTGTGATGAGAGAGTTTTGCCAGGACTATCTAAACAGACTATATTGTAAAAGGTCACAACTTGTAGATGCAGTGCCACTCAGGAAACTCCTGAGTGCGAGTAGACTGACTCTGTTGTTTTACTACTGTACATTCTGTAGTTATTTTATACTACTGAGTCCTATTGTTCTATGAGTGGCACAATGGAATCTAATAATAGGTTCGATCAGTAGTTGTTCCCTTTGTTGTTTCAAGTCGCTATTGTTCTTCTGGGATAATTCAACTGGTATTGTCCCTTTTATTACAACACTCCCCCTCAGTTGAATTATCATTTAATCCTAACCGTATTGTTAGAATGTTATGTTGTTCTCGTGGTAAGGACTTTGTGAAGATATCGGCTAAATTGTCCTTGGTGTTTACTTCGTTTACACTGATCGTTCCATCAGTGATCCTTTCACGGATGTAATGATATTTGATATCAATATGTTTTGTTCTCTTGTGATAAACATTGTTTGAGGCAATTGATCGAGCTCCAAGTGAATCACTGAAAAGGTTAATAGGAAGGTCGATTTCAAAGAAGAGTTGTTGAAGCAAAGATATGATCCATTGTGCATGTTTGGAGCATTCTGTGAGGGCCATGTATTCTGCTTCGGTTGAAGATAATGCAACAGTTTGTTGTCTTTGTGTGGCCCATGCTATTGCTCCCCCTGAGAGAATGAAAGTATATCCTGTTGTTGATCGGCAATTGTCCTTGTCTCCCGCCCAATCTGAATCGCTGTATCCAATCAGTTCTGTGGAATTATTCCTTCCGTAAGTCAATTTCCATTGTTGTGTTGTTGCAAGATACCGTAGGGTATGCTGAGCGGCATTTAAGTGAGCGGATGTGGGATTGGAACCGTATTGTGAGAGTCGATTGACTGCATAGCATATATCCAGCCTTGTTCCCAGCATGGCATACATGAGTGATCCGACGAGTTGTTGACAGCTTGTCCTAACTGTGTGATCTGAGTTGGGTTCTGTATTTGCTATTAGAGTAGTCCCTGCAGGGAAGGGGGTGTATGCAGGGCGACAGTTCTTCATATTAAAACGATCAATTATTCGTTGAATATAATGAGTTTGATCTATTGTTATGGTCTTCTTAGAGCAATTGCGAGTGATGTGGAGTCCTAGAAAGTATTCGATTTCCCCTAAATCGGTGTATTTGTACTTGGAACCAATAAAGCTTTTGACATCTTGTATGTTTTTCAAGGTCCTGAAGATTGCCATGTCGTCTACATATACTAGGATTATTGTGAATTGTCCCCCTTCTTCGTGATCTTTGAAAAAGATTGAGACATCACCAGAGATCAATTTAATGCAGCCCATGCTTGCCAGGGTGTTCTGTAAATGTTCATGCCATTGCCGCCCCACTTGTTTCAGACCATAGATAGCTTTCATCAGTCGGCAGACCAAATGCTCCTTCCCGGGGATCGTGAACCCTTGTGGTTGATCCATGTAGATTTCCTCATTCAGATTTCCATTTAGGTAAGCAGATTTGATGTCAATTTGATGTATGTCCCAGTTATATACTGCCACCAATGATAACAAAAGTCGCAGGGAGTCTAAGCGGGCGACCAGGGCAAATTTTTCTTCATAGTCGACTCCTTCCATTTGTGTGAATCTCTTTGCAACAAGTCGTGCTTTGTATCGTGCGATTTCACCCTGTGTGTTCTGTTTTGTCGTGAAAACCCACTTATTTCGCACAGTGGTACGGCCCTGTGGCAACTCAACCAGTTCCCAAGTTCTATTTTCTGCTAGGGATGCAATTTCATCCTCCATCACTTGCTTCCATAGGTATGCTTCAGGGGTCTGCATGGCATAATTGTAGGTAGTGGGATCACCAGTTGGAGTAATACTTGCAGCGGCTATGAATGCTTCAGAGGAATTGTTCCATATACATGGAATCTGGGGGCGCAGCCCTCCTTGTATGCGCTCTTGATCAGGATGCACATTCATGGGATCATTCCTTCGTATTCCACGGGTTGACCAGATGGATCTGCAAAGTGGAGGTAAGTCTTCTGTCGTGAGCTCAGGAGAAGGTGTATGTGGTTGTGGTGGTATGGATGTATACTCAGTTGCAGATGGAGAAACATGTTCCTCATCATCGCTGTCAGGCAAGATGAGGTCTACAAGTTCAGTGCTTTGTGGTGTATCCAGGTTGGTTGGTTGAGACATGGAGGGGTGGAGGGGAAAAAGACTTTCATCAAAGATAACATCTGTGGAAGTGAGGAGTTTTTGTGTCTTGGGATCCCACAGTTGATATCCCTTTGTAGTAGGCTCGTATCCTGTGAAAATAAGTTTCTCGGAGGTGGCTTCAAGCTTGGTTCTAGGCGTCGTGATATGCCTATATGCAAGGCATCCAAAAACTCGAAGGTATGAGAGATCAGGGGCCTCTCCAAAGAGTCGTTCATGTGGGGAAAGGTAGTCATTTGCTCGTGAAGGTGCTCTATTTCTGACATGTGTAGCAGTAGCTATGGCACATTCCCAGAAGGTGTTTGGCATCCCAGCTGACTTCAACATTGCCCTTGCGGCACCTGCAATAGTTCGGTTTGCTCTCTCAGCTACCCCATTCTGCTGGGGGGTGTATGGTGCAGTGAGCTCATGTTTTATACCTTTCTCATCTGTGAATGTTTTGAAGTCCTTAGATAAGAATTCCCCACCACGGTCAGAGCGAATGGCTTTTATCTCTGCTTGGAATTGAGTTAAGATATACACAGCAAAATACTTAAATTTTTGTATTGCTTGATCCTTAGTTTGTAGAAAGAAAATCCATTTGAAGCGTGTATAGTCATCTATAATAATAAAATGATAGAAGCTTCCCTGTATTGACCGAGTTTGCATTGGTCCTGCAAGATCCATGTGGACTAGTTCAAAGGGGTTTGTTCTCCTTGTATGTGTAGTCTTAAAGGTCCTTCTCGTGGATTTTCCAAGTAAGCAGCCTTCGCATGTAGAGAGCCTGTGTGGAGAAGTGGAATCTATGTGATCACTGAGCTTCTGAAGAGTTGTCCAGGAGAGGTGTCCCAACCGGGCATGGAGAGTCTCAATCGGGATTTTCTTCTGGATTGAGTGAACTGTAGGCTTCGAGGAACGGAGTGTGATCCAGTATTGTTGTCCAATTAAAATCCCTTTTGCGCATGGAGCAGAATTCTTGCTGAGAGTAACAGTGTTTGTGAAAAAGGTGGTAGAGACCCTCTTTTCTCCTAGTTTCCGTATTGAAATGAACCTCCCATTAATGTTGGGCGAGTGTAGGACATTTGTTAATGTAATTTGTTTTTCAATCCCTTCGATTTGTGTAGTGGCTGCAACTGTGCCAATTCCAATGTAGGAGATTCGTGTGGTCCCATCTGCCAGGCGAATGTTTTCTGGTCTTGGCAGAGCTCGGTATTCTGAGAAGTCCGAGATTTCGTGAGTGATGTGATCTGAGCATCCTGAATCTAACATCCATTTGGTTTCACGCGCAATGTAAAAGATAATGGCCTCGTTTGAGATTGACTTAACCATTACATTGGTACTGCTAGGAGGTGGGGTATATGCTACCTCTTGTATTGATGCGCTCACAGTTGGTGTATCTTTCTCTTTCCCATCCTTCCCTACTTTTCATTGCTTTCTCTCGCTCTGTGCCTCCTCCTTTGAAAGGCCACGCTGTTTGCATTGGCAGTCTCTCTCCCAATGCCCTGGGGCGCCGCAGAAGTTACATGTATTGTTAGTCTTCCTTTTCCCTTGTTTCATGGCATTAACTGAAGTTGTTCCTTGTCGTAGTTCTTCAGATAGAATGTGGGCACGCATATTCGCAGAAGTGAGTGTCTTGTAGTCACTCACGTTCGCTAGAATAGTTTGCTGGATTATTTCATATGTGGGGGGCAGGGCACGAAGGATAAGGAGTGCATGGAGGCTATCCGCAATGGGCATTCCAGCTGTTTCGATACAGGAGCGGTATTCAGACATCTCGTCTATCTGTTGCGTGAATGGGAGATCAGTTGTAATAGATGTATTGAAGTATTTGGTGATGTCGACCCAAAGATTGAGTCCTGTGCGAGTGCCGTAAGTTTCTTGTAGTCTTTTCCAGTTGTCTGCAAGGCTCTCATCATCTTTGATAGATTGCCTGATCATTGGCTTGATTGCGAGTTGTATCAAACCTAGTCCTTCGTCGTTTCGACTGTCCCATTTGTTAATGGCCTGTGTTTCTTCACTCGTAGGGGTCTCAGGTGTTTTTGGTGTTGGGTGAGTCTCATTTCCCTCAGCAATGCGTAATATGTGTGTGAGGCGAAATGCACTTCGTACAGAATATGACCAATCTTCCCAATTCGTTCCATTGAATTTTTCAATTGAAGTTAGAAGTCTGGAAGCTGTTGATGACATGTTCTGATTTTCGCAAGATGGGTGTGTGTGTGCTGTAGGTATTGTCAGGTAGGAATAGTATTTTATAAGTGCGTTAGGCAGCGGGGCCCATAACCTATTGTAAAAGGTCACAACTTGTAGACGCAGTGCCACTCAGGAAACTCCTGAGTGCGAGTAGAGGAGTGCGAGTAGATTGACTCTGTTGTTTTACTACTGTACATTCTGTAGTTATTTTATACTACTGAGTCCTATTGTTCTATGAGTGGCACAATGGAATCTAATAATAGGTTCGATCAGTAGTTGTTCCCTTTGTTGTTTCAAGTTGCTATTGTTCTTCTGGGATAATTCAACTGGTATTGTCCCTTTTATTACAACAGACTACACCATCACTATCACCACCATCTATTCCTAAGGTTTTTCCTGATACCCAACAATTCATTGATATGTTTATTCCTGGCCCCTCTGGGTCTACTCAGGTGGGAGCTTATCCTAATCAGGTGGGAGATGATCAGGGTAATGCTTTGGCTCCTGATTCAGGCTCTAGCTCTGATTCTGCTTCTGAGCATTTACCAAGTGTGAAGAGTGGTATAAGTTCTGACCGTTCTATATACAAAGAAATGAGTAGAATGGGAGGAAAAACAATTTGAGAAGGATGATTTGAGAAGGATGATCCGAGTGGAGGCCTCGACTGTTACAGTTTGAGGCCAGAAGTGTTAGATAGTTCAGATCCTGCTACCTATGTGGTAGCTGACACGTTACCCTGATCACTGCTCATAGTAGATCTAGTTTATGTCTTACGAGTGGTGGTTCTTGGGTAAAAGTGTGTCTGAGTTCTAATTGGTGCCGAGTGCACCCACAAGTATACACAATGCTTCGAACTAATGAAATGATGGAATATTCGAAGAATATAAAAGATAGATAAATATGAATAGAATGTGTAAAATATAAATAAAATAAAAGGAGTGTTTTACCACAATGAAACTGTGATAAAAGCATACTCCTCACACCAAGTCCTCCCCCTCAACCACATCGAAATTCACCCAGAAACAGAGTTCCTCCTAAGTGTTACCCTACTAACATCCACAACTATAGAGAATCTACTCCTGTAGTTGAGTCCAGTGATGAAGCAGAGGATTCTGTACCAGCTTCTCCTCAACTAGTTGAGTCTGAGGAGGAAGCTCTAGGTGCCAGTGAAGAAGATCTTTATATCTCTGTAGATGAGGCCTTTTGAGTTTGCTTACAAGGCTAGTGCCCATGATAATGCACCTACATAGAACTCTCAAAGAGGCCTTGCAAAGTCCTGATGCAGACAGGTGGTATGATGCTGCATTCTTAAATTATTAAGTTCTGGTGTAGGGTATAATAAGTAGTAATTGATGTTATACTTGTAGTAAAGTAGTGAGTGCTTATTAGAGTGCTATTAGTGGCCCCTCTCCTTATCCATTTCTCTTTGGATATCCCACTGCTTGGAGGATAAACAAAAACTTTAAAATTATTTACTCAATCAAGTATATATATTTATATTGTTTGGCAAAGAATTGAAATTCCATAAAATCCAGTCCATCAGGTGTCACTCTGGAGAACAGGGAAGTATTAATTAATATATATCTTGTATCAGATAAAAGTTGGTCAAACAATCATCTGTAGATTATCCTTTTGGAATAAGTTTCACAACATGGATTGGTAGGCTAGATAGTTCTGGTTATGTTTCTGAATCAAATCAAGTTAAATTATGTAACTATTTTGCAGAGTCACACAGATATTGTAAGTGCACATCAGCCCTCCAGCTCTCCACATTAGCCCTCCTACTGCTTGACCCCTTACCATGCAATGAAGTCTATTCTAAGGCTACATTGTAGACTGACAAACTCCTAGTTACCACAGCATAAGAATGTGTCTGCATCAACCATATCATTCAAGTAGTACATCCTGTCAGGTCCACCAAATGTTGGAATCATGTGGCATGCCTGCACCACATACTTGAGGAAAATTATACTTCTTCCCTTCTCCTCAAATACCTGGCAGTTCTTCCAGTATGTTTTTGGTTTCCACTTAGCTTCCTTTAGCCACTGGACAAGTGCCATATCCACTGTCTGTCCTGACCGTAGGATACAGGAGAATACAAACAGCAAACGATCATAGCTCACTGGGTTTGTGTTGATAAGGATGCAGTCATATCGAGGGTGGCCATGAAAGGATGGATTGCAGCATGCAATATATTTCTCAACCTTCCAGTCCTCAAGAGATGTGTAGTGAACATGGACACATTTGTAGGGAATAATCTGTAATGTTGTTGAACTAAGTCTAAAAAAATGAATCAAATATTTACCTTGTATCCTGTTGAAATGATTTCACTTGGACCAAGATATTGTCTAATAACATTGGAGATATCCTCTGTAAGAGTGTGAAGGATGGGATTATCAGGAAACATTGTAGACAGCTTTGATGTCATTAGGCAATGCTGAGGACCCCCAAGCCTCCAGTGATTGTTGTCTATTGGTGCTGTCAGCTCCTTGCTGGTGTTATTTTCTTCATGGTTGTCATCATACACGGCCTTCAGCTCTTTAAGCTCATTGTTATAGGTTTCAACATCCATTGCAATATAGGCTAGTTGTGAGAGGTATGGCAAAATATGCTCAGGAAATATAGTCTGGATAAGCCCATACTATATTCCCATTATTATTTCTTCTTTCTCTCTATTCTATTATACACTTATATTAGTTCGACAACCTATGTATGCGGTACATTGACCCTTGTGGGTGCATACATGCCAGACTCATGTATTCTAGCTCCCGTAATTAGAACTTAGACACTTTTCTCCCATAACTACGACGTACCCAGACACATAGTTAGTGTCCTGTAAGTTGTGATTGGGGTATCATCTCGACCATTACAGACAGGCTTCAACCATCCATGCAATCAGAGTTTCGAACTGTACCAGTCGAAACTCCATCTATATATCAATCTGTGTGGACTACATCTGTGCTACTCTACCATTCGACTCTCTTGTTACTCTTTTCTACACTCGAGCAGTCATTTGGAATCGCACTTAACAGTTGATTCCCTTTATTCATTTTAGCTTTCTACTTTACTTAGATAGCTACTTAACTCAATTGTATTGAACTAAATAGTTGATACCTGTTTGGCCTGTATTAGACTTAGACAGTCAATACACCTACATATCGTACTTAAACGGTCGATATTCTTCATATATAGAATGGTTAGAAATTCCACCACCCTTCACACTAGTGCCTCCTTGTTTGCATCAATGGTTTTAATTAGATGTTCAACAGGAGTAATCTACTGTAATACACACCTGTTTCTCCACATTCTTGTTGTAGTTACTGTAGTTTGAAAGTATGCAGCTTGGGATTCTTGCTGAAATCCTTCTCCTGTTTGTGCTGTGTAGTTGATAGTTGATGCCTTGTGTGTGATGTCATGATAAAGATGTGATGGTGCATGTTGTTTTGGGAAGTGGAAGTCTTTTCCATACTCAGCACTCACTACCTGTAAAATAACATGTTGTTGGAAAACTATTTTATGAACTGAGAAAAACATGTACTTCACAGCATGTCCCATATTCATCCAAAGCAACTTGGATTCTGTCCAATTGCAGTGAGGTGATCATATGCAAGCCTGCAAACATTCGAAATGTTGCCAAGGCACGGATACAGTGAACAAAGGATGACTTGGGTGGAAACAATGGGACAATGCAAGGGACTGTTGTCTGTAACATTATCAGAATAAAAATACCTGATAGGAGTAAGCCTACCTTCAAAATATCCCAAAATGTGTTGCCATCAGAAAAGTCTAATGTAATAACATTCTGAACATTCTTCAAGCCAGGCCAACTGGGAATCTGGGACATGCTACATGCCAAAGCCAGTTGGGTGAATTGGTTGAATGAAATTGAACCTACAATTCTGAATATTTCCCTCCTTGTTTCACGTTACCTAACACTTCCACCATTTTTGGAAAGAGATGTTTTCCCTATTTTCCCAAATTATCTGAGTGAAGAGTGTCATAGGAAACTGCAGAGTATGGATCTGAGTTGGCAATTGTCCAAAAGGCATTCTGAATCACTATTTATAACAATTTGAAATCCAATAATTCAGAAATTACCCACATGTACTATATGAAGACCATTATCCCAGAGAATTTCTTCTCCTTTTTTTTTGCTCTTTGCCATTCTTGCCTGGTTTATAATGTCTAACATCGATTGTGTTGTGGGAAAGGGAAACATCTTTGTTAGCCTGGTGAGTTCATCTTTATGAACAAGGCATCAGGGACAAGGATGAAGAGCCAAAGCACCCTGTGTAGCACAGGTCCATGCTGCTTCTTCACCATCAACAGATTGGATAGTGATACTAGTTGTAAGAACCCGCTGAACAGAATCAGAACAAGTGACAGCTTCCCCATACAATGAAGGATGTTGCAGTGGTTGGAGGGCAATCCTCAGTACCTTGTGATAGATTGATTACTTGAGAAATGCAAATGCAGTTTTCTGTGCTTCTTTCTGAGATTTTGGGTCATATGGGTCCTCAACCTGTGATAATTGAACACAATAAGAATGTAGTCAATCCACATTACCAACCATATGACTCACCACAGGCATCATAAGAAATAATACTGCACCTCGATTCCCAGAGCCATTTCTAATATCTCCTGGAAGAAATCCAGCCTGAAGCAGTGCTGGATGTAGTTTGACAGCTGTTGAGACCTTTCCCTTGTCAAGCCAGATATGCAAGGAGAGAAAGCAGTGGGGAAGGTCTGGATTATGTTGCAGTGCATTCTAAAGAAGAGAAATAAGCTTGATCTCCACACCAAATTCTAACACTGAATTTACCTGAATGTTCCACCAGCTCTCTCCTGAATCAATATCATCATACAACTGAGTGACTATATTATCATCATGCAGGTATTTCTTGACTGGATACCAGATCAGATGCTTGGTGAATGTTGCATCTGTGACAAGGCTGAGGATCCACTGCCATGGGGCACAATAATAGAAATCAAAAGTGTATTCCTTGCCATCATACACCTCTGAAACACTGGATTTCTTAAACTGAGAGAAACATGGGCAACAGGGCCACAGCAAGAGAATGATTAGGAATAGTGGACTTACTTCGGGAACCCAGTTTCTTGCAGCTTCCAAGCCAGGTTTGTAGTCATCAAGGCTAGAAAAAGTCACCTTTCCATGTCCTGGATCAACCCAAGACCCAGTAACTCCCTTCAACATTCTTTTTGTGAACGCAGCAGAGAGCCCAGCATCAACATTAAGTTGTGCAAACTCAAAATCAGCCCGAGTTCAGAATGGGGTCCAAGGCTGCCCATTTGATGTTGGCATACATGCAGTAAAGCTTCACCAGTGGAAGGTGTTGGCATCATGGTAAATGAAATCATCAGGAAGGCCTGAGTGGGGATGATGCACAACCCTGATGTATGGTCCTGAGGATATCCACTGCTCTGTGCTGTTAGAATAGTGGGGTTCAGGTTCATGTATGGAAGGTGATTCAGATCCAAAGTCATTCAATTCTTCAGACTCAAATGACATAGCACTCCTGAAGGCAGCTGGAACTGTGTGAATGTAATTCTATAAAAGAGATAAGTGAGCAGCATACAAAGCTTAGAGTGCAAGGATGGTTCTGAAACAAGCACATCAGGGTCCTGTGTAAGTTCACTAGCTGGCAGTTAATAAAATAGATATCAGTCAACATTTACCAAGTAGGAAATTCCTGCTTACCTTGGTGTGATTGTGATTTAAATTTCTCAGCAGCAGAAAAATCTTCCATTTTGCACTTGCAGCTGTGGACATGATTTGAAAATCCTTTGGTGTTATTATAGGAGCTGCAGTAGGTGCACCAAAATGATCTTGCATCAATGGAGTGTGAGTTATGATTTGGAGGATCTTCCATCAGGAGTGTTGTGTAATGGGATTACGATGAGGTGATAATATCACTGTTCTAAAACACGGAAAGTATTGACTCTGAAGTTTCAAACTTAAACCTTCAGACTCAACCAAGCTTAGAGACTGTAGATGGTCGAGGATGATAGCAGAGGACAACATACAGAGGGTGGTGTGGCTTTGGGCACAGGGTTTCAGTAGTTATTAGCTTTTAATTTTTTGTCAAAGTTTACGGTTCTATTAAGAGGCTGTAATGTATTCAGGGGTTTCTCTTAGATAGCTCAATATATGCTATAGTGTCACAGAGCTTCAACAATAAAACAAGCAAAGGTCCAGTAATTTAAATACTGATAGATTAATGAGCTGCGCTATTAAGCTTAAACAATTCAAATCAATGCTTATTTTGATTATTGAAAGGTTCAATAGAACAATATATGACTCTTTTAGCAAATAAAAGAACTATTCCTTGAGAATAGGGGCTAGAAGCTGAGTATATGTGCAGTACCTTAGCAGAGACTTGATATAAAGCTTCGGATTCTTGTATGCTTATTTATAACTATTAATAGGTATTTAACAACGTGTTAAATAATTTATTAATAGAGAAAATAATTTGTATTGGATTATCTGAGTGCTTGTACTTGATTAATTCAATAAACTTAGGGCTGGGCCTTGAATAATCTAGTATTGGCAGGGAATTTCAGTAAGGATACTTAGATACTTATTAGGTTTATTATGTAATTAATAAGCCTAAAGGGTAGCTGTGAGGCTGGGAGAACTTAGATGATTAGCTAAGTTCAAGAGTGCTGACAAAGATTCAAGATTCTGCAAGTGTAGGTGCTTGCAGTTAGTGTATCAGACTAAGGCTATTATTTTCCTTAGGATGATTAGATAAGCTTCTGAGCTGTGCAGTAGAATGTGTGTGTGATAAGATGATTTTATTGGAAACTTGGCCCTCCTTATATGCATTTTGATAACTAAATATTTAACCATTTATTTATTTTATGAGGTCATTATTTAGGTCATAATGACCTCATATTCTACTTATTTCTTACCGTTTATTTACCATGTAATTCCCCTCTCTGAGACAAGGGTTCCAATCTAACATGAAGGTTGAAGGCTGCAGTCCCGGGATGGAAGCATTTGATGAGTCAGTGGAATCAAATTATGACTCGAGTAAGTCGTTACAGTCACATTTGTGACTTGTGTGATATCCCGACACTGGAGGCTTATCTAATAGGTCACGTGACTCCAAAAATGCGCACATTGAAGCAAAACAATGTGCCGAAAAGCAATAACTAAGTAAATAAAATATAATAGCATTATATGAGCTCATATATGCTATTATTATGCAAAGTTAAAAGGAATTAGGCCTTATATTTCACAATAAAAATATAATAAAAATACAATGAATTTGAGAAAATATTAAATAATTCAGAGAAAATTAAGAGAACTTTATGAGATAAAGCTGATACCTCACAGAAGCTTAGATATGGTGGGAAAATATCACAATCTGTCCAGTTTGCTCCCTTCCACTATGATTATATCTCTCCAAATGGAATGAACAAGGCAACATTTTTCAATCCAGCCATAACCACACAAAATACATACCGAGACTATGTGAGTGTGAGTGCCAACCTTGCGGCAGCAGATTATCCCACACAGGAGAAAGATGGCAGTGTTGCAAATGTGTATGTAATCACCAAGATGACCAATAATATTTTTACAGCTGTCTTGCTAGTGTCTTTTACCTGTGAAAAGTGGTAGAAGTTCTGACTGTTCTATATATGAAGAAATGAGTAGAATGGGAAGAAGGATGATTCGAGTGGAGGCCTCGACTGCTCTAGTTCGAGGCCTGAAGTGTTTGATAGCTCAGATAATGCTACCTATGTGGTAGCTGACATGTTACCCTGATCACCGCTCGCTGTAGACCTAGTTTATGTCTTACAAGTGGTGGTGCTTGGGTAAAAATGTCTGAGTTTCATTTGGTGCTGAGTGCACCCACAAGTATACACAAAGCTTCGAACTAATGAAATGGTGCAATATTCAAAGAATATAAAGGATAGAAAACTATGAATAGAATGTGTAAAATATAAATAAAATAAAAGGAGTGTTTTACCACAATAAAACTGTGATAAAAGCATACTCCTCACACTCCCCCACATCACCATATTCCACCTCAAGCTCCTCCTTTTCTACCACCACTCATTCTCATTTGGGCCAGTTGAGCAGTAGTTCCATCAGCGGAACAGTTGCTGGTCCAAGTCACAGTTGTTGCTCAGCTCCCATTATTAGTAGGTTGACCCATGCACAGAATGTCTCAAACCAATGTAAGGAGTATTGTATTTTATAGCTCTTCATATTGACACATTTTCATTTGTAGGAATAATAACCACAGATCTGCATCTGCAGTTGACATTGTTCTTGGTGTTCCAGCATCACAGAGTAGCTTGACTGAAAAGGATGAAAATGAAGCACGTCTCTATATCTATTATGACTGTCTCAAATATTTATATTAGTTGATTTTAGATTACAAACCAGCTTCTCATAAGCAATGGGTTGATCGCCGATCCACAACATTTGGACCCACCTGGTAAAAAGCTCAGACAGAGGTTTCCAGTGACAGTGTGCAAAGCGGGACACTTGCCCCCTCACCTTTGCAATTCATGCCACCTTTTATTGATGTGGATGAAGGACTAAAATGGAAATGAAGACCACCCAGAAGGTGGGCTGTATCTGTTCCAGTGTTGCCTGACATTTTAAGGTCTGGATCTCTGAGTGTAGAAGAGCCTCTCCCGAAAAAGAGGAAATTGACTATAAAGGATGGGGATGAAAACAAGACATCTGCCACCAATGGTATCTCCACAGAGAAATCAATAGCTACGGTGACTCCTCCTGGAGATGAGGCAAGTGGAACAGAGAACCCACTTCAGGGAAGGTCAACCTGTAAACCTGGTCTAAGACCAGGTTTGCTGTCAACTGCAGTAGACACCTCTTAGCACAGAGTATCTTTCACAATGCATTCTGGGAGAAATCGTGCTGACAACTCTTGGCCCAGATCACAATACTTTTCTGGCTAGAACATCGCTGTTGGAACAGACATCTATCTCTGAACAACATAATTCAACTCCCTCTGCCCATAATCCTTCATCATCTCCATCTCCTATTCTACCTTCAGCTGTGAGGAACAGTCCACCCACTCTTAAATCACATTCATCTATAAGTGGATCAACCAGAAACCTTCCATCCACTTCCTCCTTGATCTCTTCTATCAGTCAAACTGGATGAAAATCACAAAGAGGTTCAACTGCAGTGGTGAAACTTACTGCCACACCATCACAATGAGAAATGCCAGCCCCCACACCTAATGCAACAATAAACCATGTTAGTACTCAGAAAAGTAATGTGAGGGTTACATTATCAAAGACTAACCCAACTAACAACACATCACGCTGATGCTGTACACAACCCTCCCCCCCCCTTCCAGCAAAGAAAAAAATTCAATACTACAGATCAGGCAAAATGGTGAGTATCGTTTGAGTCGACCATTCATTCCTATCACCTATTGTTCAAAACTACAGGGGAACCAATCAACCAGGCAAAAATAATGAAGTGAGTATCTCTTTTGTCTTATTATGGCTCCATGCTTCTAATATACCTCAACTAAATAGATGGCTCAAACACCCGGGTCCTTTCCCACTACTCCATGGATTGTTTAGATTACATGACAGGTGGAATCCACAGTCGAAGCAAACTTGGGAGTGTATGATGTCATGTCGTGCGTTCTTAGGCCTCTCGGCATGGATGGTTGGTTTAGGGTGGTTACACATTCATGTGACAGGCATTCCAGGAGTGGTGGGTAGGATGAGGATAGGAAATGTAAAGTATTCTTTGCCCATCTTTTATTCATTCTATTCATTTTGTTGCAGCACTCTGATGCAACCAATGCATCATGAAATCTTTCAGCCCCACTGGAACAGAAGACACAGTTTCAAATCCGGCTACTATAGCATCCACATTGACCATGCCTACCATCCTTGCCAGCATACGTGCAGGAAATAACATAGGGCCTTCTACCGATGATTTTAAGAGCAGCAGCCTAGTGTCTTGCTCTTTAACATACGAGAACCGATATCCAAGGAACGAACTTCTACCAGTGGTCATAAAGCAGTGCACATTGTGCATCCCACTGTGGAAGTTATCCAAACACCACCGTGTTCTCAATGCCAACGCTGCGTTCTCAATGCCAATGCCGCATTCTCTATCACCCCAATATAAGAGTGCAAGAAGTGTCCTTGACAATGTAGCAGCCTGATTGCCGATCGATCCTCTTCCAGCACAATATGCCAAGTTGGCTAGACTTGGTCCCCCAATGACCACTAGAGCTGGTCACTTCATTTGGATAGGTTTAGTTTGGGATGCTGGACTTTTTCTTTTGTAATTGCCTCTGCCATTCCACAAGTCTCCAACATTTCAGGTTAGTCACTACATTGCAAAATAAGCCATTGGTCTGATTACTTATTATCTAAGAAATTTCTCATTGTTGTGGTGCAAGCTATTGGATGTATAAGGTTAGGCATTCTTTCCTTCACCTTTCATCTCAATCTTGCCCCACTCATTAAACAATATTTATTTCTCAAAGGTATGTTGTTCTTGTGATCTGTGGACTTTTCAAATATTGATGTGAGCTATCAAGAACTTGGACATAATGGGACTTCTCCGCAAAATATAATAACTTAGCCTCCTCGGCGAAAATAGGGCAGAGGAAGAAATGGTGGGTATGTGGAGCTCAGATGGACACAGTAGGATGCAGAATATACCAGAAAAAAATATGTATTATAGCAGAAATAATAAATAAATGGCAATGTAAAACATCTACAGTATGAAACAGACTATCTCAGACATATTTTGTGAATGGTAGCAATTGGCCTATAACTCAGTGGGACAAGCCAACCCTTGAGTCAGTTCACTTGTGATCTCCTCAGGAATATTAGAGTGGTACCAATCAACTAGAAACTCTTCACATCTTGTCTATTAGTTCGGGAAGGTAATGGGTGCTTTGGTAATGTTATTGTACAATTGCTTAGTAATTTAATAAAGCATTTCTTGCTCAAGTTTACCGTGTGCCAGTGCATTCTTGCCCCTTCAGTGTGTCAACCCCCCAATGCCCTCAACACATATCCCACTCTTCCAGCTTCCTCACAATGAGGTGGAGGATTTCACAGCCCAGCTGGGATTCTCAGATTCAGATAACAGTGTATCTAGTCCTATTCATTGCTGCTCATATTTATTCTCATCCACTAATTTTTATTTTTAGGTTTCTTTCCATGACCACAGAAGTAAACAGGCCCAAATCAATGAACTTGAATGTGGAGTCAGTGAATTGAAGAGGCAGCTAGCTGCAGCAATCCATGTAGCTGCCATCTCCATGAACAATTGCAGCAAGAGCACCACCATCAACACTAGTGCTACCACCACTGTTTCTGTCAATGGTGTCACAACCCAGGGCAAGGACAAGCTTACTGACAGAATCTGCCAGCTTGCTGGAAAATTCACAATATTGTATGTCCTTTGGATTGGAAATATTGAGGAACTCTTCAAGACCACTGTGGATCCAAAATATCAGCTGGCACACAGATTAAACAGTGTAGAGGGCAAACAACAAGGGGATTACCTTGATTTGTTGAAGATTCTCCCACCTGACTACTGATGTGACCGCAGTTGGATTACAAACTCGTATTTCCAAACTCAAGTAAGTCTTTTTTATTTTTATTTTATTTATTTTCATTAATTTTATCTAGTTTAATGAGGGGATGAGCCAGGCCCATTCAGATGCTGTTGCCCGTGTCCGTCATATCTGTGGCCCTTGTCTTTTCAACATATCTGATGTTGCTGATTTTGCAAGACATGACTGGCGAGAAATCCACTGCCATGAACTTATTGGGTGGGTGCAGACAGACAGTGGGGAAATATATTACAAGCCATTTGCACCGATTCTCCACCACAATTACCATGGTAAAGTTGACATCTACAAACTATTCCTCAATCCAGTCCTCATCCAGGTGAGTAACTCATGTTAGATATATCAAATTCCAACTTGTTAATGCTATATATAGGTTTACAAGTCAATTGTGCATGGCCAGGGCTCACTAGACCAACCAAACCATCTTAGAGGGGTCAAGGAGAATAGATGGGGTATATCCGAAATCACCCCAGGAGCTATTGCCATGACTGGAATATGTGTAAGGGGTGCTCTTTTAAGTGCATATTATTTAATAATTTTTATTTGTTTTACAGGCCCGTTTTGCCCTCTCACATGATTCCCAATTTCAATGCCAAGGTTCAGCAACATGTATTGATTATGAGGTAAATTTTCAAACATATTTGGAATTCCTATTGGTTGATAACAGTATTGTCAAAAGCATATTTAGCTTCTGGAACCAAGAGCTTTATAGCAGGGCCACTACAAGTACTACATTCACGTCACAAAAGCCAAAACGTTCTGTGAAGGCAGTTCTGGCTGAACTCAAATCTGCAAGCTTACATCCCATGCCCTTGTCAATGGCCATTGCAGCCCCATTCAGCACACCCCCTCTCCCTAGCATCAATCCCCCTGTGAGTCCACCAATCCCCTCTGAACCCCATCCCCATCATGCCCCAACATCAGAGACACCAGGCATTATTGATGACCCTCCCCTTGCTCATTGTTCAGAGTCTCACGTGTCAGGGGCTTCATGTGCAGAAAATTTCCCAAGCACTGAGGAAGCAGTGGCAGTTGCAGGTAGGAAGGAGGGGAAGGAGAAACCTCAACTGAGGCCTAAGGCCATCAGGATGACCAGGAGGACAAAGGCAGGTAATTGATCACATTGTCATTGCTCAGCAATGGGATGAGGATCAGTTAAAATTTGACTAATAAAATCCATCTTTTATTGCTTAAATAACTTTTGAGACACTTGAGCTTTACTTGTATCGGTCAAATTTTATTTGCCCAAGTTCTTTAGCGATCATAGATCACTTGCCTCAATTTCACATTGATGTGACCATCTCTCTATTTTTCCCTTGTCTCTTTTTCTTCCTCTCCTGTCTCACAGGATGCTTGCAGCATCTGTGACTGTTCTTTTTATTTAGGTTGCAATTGATATTACCTTTAAATTTTATATTAAATTTTATTCATTTAGAAACACACAGGGTCTGTCCCAAATCTCCAAGGGCAAGGTACAATTCTATATATTATTCAAATTATCACTTTCCAAACAATGACCCAGGTATTCTTCTCAGTGCTTGCCTTGATTTGTATGTTGGTGGGTATGATCATCAGTTGAATAAGGTCCCTTCAAAACTTCAGCAGTAAGATCTTCTTACTTATACCAGAATAATTGCATGATGACACTTCACTAGATCTGGCCCACTTTGCTATCTGGTTGAATTTACTGGTCATTTTCATCACAATGAATGTCAGTCCACCCAACTGCAAGCACTCAATCTTGCTGATCATTCCAATAGGGGTGCCATTGCTCATTCTGCCTCCAATATTACCGCTGCTAAGGTTGACCCTGTTCCAGTAGTGGGCAGCAGCTAGAATCCCACAGCCTTTCAATGATCAGGTTGTAGGTGTTATGCAAATGGTAGGCCCATTGCTACAAGACATTGATACTCCGCAAATAATGACTTCTGCAGGTATACACTTATGGGTAAGAAAGTCATGGGTTACAAAATATTGATGGATGCTCACAATTTTACAAGCAGTGCTATGGATGCCCTACCAGATAATCTCTCTCCTCCTCTTGTACAAGAGCTGACAGTCCTTTAGCTTATCATATATATCATCACTCCCCCCTGATCACCCTCCACCCTATCGTCTGACGTTGCTCTAAGTTATACCCATGACACCACCACTCCCCAATCCACAAGTTGATAAGGCCTTACCTGTCATCTGTAATGTGGAAATCAGACACTGACCCCAAGCACATCCTCGACAGGTTTAGGATGGCAGACTGTAATCCCTGCAGTACTCCTCTGCCACCTGGCACCATCCACAAGAGAGGATCGTAATTTCATGGCCAACAAACCGTATCACGAATTGCTTAGCTCTATCATGTACGTGCAAATTGAATGCAGCCTGATTTGTCATATATGGTATCAACACTCAAAGTTCACATCAAACCCAGGGCCCATAACCAAGAACAAATATAATATCTCAGTCGATTCTCACCGTGTGTCGACTGAGATATTATTAAAGATGAAAGGGTGACTGTTGACTGTTTCCTCAAAGACCAAGATACCATCCCCGAACCAAGAAAAATCACATATCCACCTGTAGATCATCTATCTTCATTATCTCCTGCAAAGTCTGCATCCGAGCCATGTAAACAAAGGGCTTGTTCTCCCAATCAAAGCTCAAAATCGCGAGTAGTATATAGGTATTGCAGGATACACTTAGCTAAGTTCCAATTCATTCTCGCAGGATTTGATGAATACCAAGATAATTTGTTAACAGAATATGCGATATCTGGATGTGATACTGTAGCTGCGAATATCAAACTTCCAATAAGTTTGCAATAAGGCAATTATGCAACTTCATTTTGTTCTTCTTTAGTATTTCGGCGAATAATAGAGGCAAAATTGATTCCAAGTGATATGGGAGTTCGTATGGGCTTGGAATTTTGTATGTTAAACTTCTTTGCTATATTTTTGATATATTCATTCTGCATTATGAACACTGACTTGGAATCAGTGTCCTGACAAATACTTGTTCCCAATATCCAGTGAGCCTCTCCTTTGCTTCGTGAAACGCCTTTTCGAGATGTAAAAGTCACTTTTCATCACCTACAGCTGTTGCGTCATCCACCCAAAATGCAACTACAGCCCAACTTCCATTGTCCCATGTTTTGAAGAATGTAGCGCTGTCAAAATCAGAACAGAACCAGGTAAGTTCCTTAACCATGAAATCATATAAAGTTTTTCTCCACTCATTGCCTCCTTGTTTTGTGCTACATATATAAAGCTTTCAATAACGGCAATACCAGGTGCTCCTTTCCGGGTTCTTCAACCCCTCTGGCTGTTGAACCCAAATTCTTTCTTTCATTGTCCCATGTAAGTATGCCAATTTAACATCGAATTGCCGGATGACTGAATTTGTTATTCCTCCCAGCACTAGTAAAATTCAGAATGTTTCCCATTTCATAACTGGTGTGTACATTTCATTAAAATGTAATCCAGGAATTTGACTAAACCCTTTTACAATGATCTGTACTGTTCTTTTTACTAGTTTGCCATTTTTGTATGATCCACGACACATCATTCCGGTTTTTAAAACATGTGTCCCTGGTGGTTCTTCAGGTGCACCAAATATGTTATGTTCTACCATGTTCTTCCACTCCGGTTGTCTGGCTTCTTCCCAAGCTAATCCTTCATCTCCTGGCATATTCAATGCCTCCTCTATCATTGGATTGCCCAAAGTCGAGAAAGTTCCTTTTCTTCGACTGACAATGCACTCCAAATTCCTTCCCATAATTTCCAGATCTTGATATTCCATGGGGATAGTCAGGTACATCCAATACTAATTGAGATTCTTTCATTAGCTTAGTTTCTTCTGTTTATTCGATAGGTCGAGGATGAGGTGGGATACAGATTGTGAGTCTAGGTTGAGGCTCACTCCCGGGTTGAATTGGAGGTACGCTAATTATATCCCTAAATTGACCTTCATCTCCATATGGCACTGGCAATGGCAATGTCATCACATCTTCATGGAATATCGCATCTCGTACCTTTTTGATCCTTCTCATTCCAGGAAACCACACTAAATACCTGGAAGAATACGGTTCATAACCCACTAAATAACCCAATTTTGAACGTAAGTCCCACTTTTGGTGTTTTTGTTTGGGAATTGCCATGCTAACTGGACTTCCAAATATACGCAAATGTGATAAATCCGGTTTTTCTCCAGTTATTCATTTGAGTGGCATGTGTCCATTGTTTCATGCAATGGACTACAATTTCTCAAATATGCCATTGTTTTCACCACAATTGACCACAAAAATTTGGGAAGTTTTGATGCATATAATAAGCTTCGAGCACCTTCTGCTATTTTCATCACATATAACATAGTTCTTGCCCCTTCAGTAACAGTGTGTATTCCTCTTTCTGCAACACCATTCTGCTGTGGTGTATATGGTACCAAGGTAAATAATGCTATTCCTTTTGATAACAGATAACTTCTAAATTCTGAATTTATTAGCTCAGTTCCATTCTCCGTCATAACTCCCTGGACTCTTGTACTGAATAGCATCTCCAGTTGGGTTACATATTCCTTTATTTTGCACACTGCTTCCAATTTGCTTCCTAACATTTTGATCCATATAGCACAGGAAAAATAATTGGCAATGATAATGAAATAACACTTTTTTTCGAAACTGACCATTTCCATAGGTCCTGCAAGAATAAACTGAGATAATCAGTATTCGTGATGGCATGTCCGGCCTCCAACAGTTTGAGCCTAATGGAATCCATCTGGGCCTTATATTCGATGATACCATCCCGTCATAATGCATGCAAACAAGCTCTGAAAGGAGGATAGTCACATATCATTGAATACACAACGTTTTATGGAAAAGTCCTCATATTTTTAAGTGAGACTATTTCCCCTGGCTCTGACTACATGTTTTAGGAGCTTATATTTCATTAATCCAAAACTTCATCTTTAAGACTTGTATACTCTTTTAAAATATGCACAAATGTCATGGTTGAACAAAATTATTTGGGATGTCACCTAATCTTTGGGATAAATGCATTCTCTAGTATCTCCATGACTTTTAAAATATCCACAAACATCATGGTTAAACAAAATTATTTGGGATGTCACCTAATCTTTGGGATAAGATGCATTCTCTTGTATATTATGCAAAGTTTCAAATATAGTTCATATAATTTAAATTTATTTGGTTTAGAAAGTTAACCAGAACTATCTGGCCAACCAATCCATGTTGTGGAATTTATCCCAACAGGATAATCTATATATGTTTGTTTGATTAACTTTTGTCAGATACAAGATAAATATTAATATTTCCTTATTCTCCAGAATGTCATCTGATAGACTAAATTTGATTAAATATTAATTTTACAACAAACAATATAAATATATATACTTTAGTGGATAAATAACTTTTAAAGTTTTGGGTTATCCTCCAAAGTAGCATCACTCAACTATTGACCAATTGTGTCCTGTAGGTCATCTTCAAAGTTCCCCATGTGTTAATTGGATTACTATCCACCATTATAGCCACCCTGGGCTCGTCTTCAATGTGCAGCATTATTTCACTATAGGCCCTCTTCTTACAAAGTTCCCAGGCCTCCTCAATCTCAAGCTCCTTCGTAGGAACCTTCAAATCTGCATGTACAGGATCCACCAGTTCCCCAGTTATGACTTTCCATTGGTCCAATGACTTGAGCATGAGATTCACTAACTATACTACGCGTATATAATAATAGTATATTCAAGAGGAGATTGAACATTTATGACCCTTATTGGGTCTTCTCGAGACATTCTGTCTCACCTTTTTCATATGAGGGCTTGCTTCTTCAAGACTCATTTTCCTAACAATTATATTCATTACTGCTCCTCTATATCATGGTACCCAACCCACCCCAGTACTGCACACTTTCAATGCCCCCACCCCACCATCACCCACTCTTCCCTAGATAGCCGTGTAATTAAATATTAAGTATTGGAGTAGCCAAGCCTGACACTACTATGAAAATGGAACATATCTATCTATCTATCATATTTATATAGAGCTCAGGTAGATCAGTCAAAAGTGACAATAGAATGAAGTCACTGGTGCAGATAATTGTCTTATTAAGTGGAGAAATTGTTGGTAGTTATATAGATTACGGACAGACATAGTCATAGAGGTCTTATAGTGTTACGACCGGACAATCCTGCCGGACTCCGGGCACTAACCCATACGCCCCCAAGCGCTACAAGCACCAATTGTCTTTTTATAGGATTTCCCACCCAGACTCCGTTACGTCAAGACTCGTTAAGTTCGACCTCATTATGACACATATCAGTCACCAGACTTCCCCCAGACTCCGTCTCTGTCTATGTCCGTCTTCATCCCACGCATCAGTCACTGGATCCCGCTTAGAATCCCGTCACTGCTCTAATTGAGCCCCGTTCCCATTTTAGTCAAATGACCTGTCACAATTTAGGACTCTGCTCCCGCTCCATTTCCCATTATGGGTTATGCTTTGTCACGATTCGGACTCCGCTCCGTTCCGTCCCATTCCTAACACCAAACTTGGTGTTTACTATTCCCGTTTTATGTTTTGTTAGTTTCGTTTCATCATTACTGGATTTGGTATGTCATGCACTCCACGGTCTATATAAACTGGCAGATGTTGTACATACAATCCAGTCAGAAAATTAGCTTAGATTCCCCCCAGTAATCTAATAACATTTTCCGCTCTAAAACCTTGCTTGATTCACATCGCTCACGCTAGTCAGAGCCCACGGGCTCTGGCACATCTATCTCTCTCAACCAACACGACTCACAACCCACGACCTGTGACCCACGACTTCCGACCTACGACCCACGAACCCCACCCGGACTCCCCGGGATTCCCATCCGCCTGTTCGAAATTGGACAACACGATCTAGCGAGGGTGCAGCCTATAAGCTGAAGCCAAGTCCTACCGGATAACCCGCAGGTTTCTCCGGAAACCCGGCCTGTGTGTGTATCCTAACATATAGCCTAGTTGTAATATTGTACCATTGTGATTATGTAAGTAATAACTATTTGTCGGTCATGTGTTCGATTTGTGTTTTGAGTAAATTAATTAAATATCATTTGCTCTGTGTATCTCTTGGACATGTAATTCATCCGCTACACTGAGAGCTAGTAATCAAAGATTTAACTAGAGCTAGAACAAACAATAAGAGAGGGAGGGGGAGTTGTGTGGTTCTGTCAGTTTGAACCACTCCACCCTTTTTGTATTTTTATTTAGTTACATGATCTGCTTTGATAAAATCAGGCCTGACCAGCCATTCAGTAAATCAACTAGGCCTGGTCAGCTTCACATGACCTGTCCAAGCCTGAATGAGCCTGGATGGCAAGTCTCACGCCTGATTAGCCATTCAACAAATCAGGTAGCCTGTTTAGTTTCACATGACCTGTTCAGGCCTAAGCAGGTCACCTGACCAGCCTGGACAGGCCTGGTCCAAGTCTTCAACAAATTCAGGCCTGATTTGTCAGTCAGCAATCTGAATGTCTGACTGACCTGCTCAGGCCTGCTTAGGTCTGAGTGGATCTTTTCTATTTTTGTGACAAAGGTTTATAGGCTGTATATGTCACGAAATTATGGCTATATTCAGTATGATGTGAGCTGCTAGCTGTATGACAAGATTGCAGTGGCTGAACTGACATTCATATGAACATCAGACGATCTACAGTATGTGGTGGAAGGTTTATGTGCACCTAACCAGTCTGTAAAAATAAAGCCCATTGTTGGAAATCATTTTTTTCATTTTCTTTCCAATTTTCTACTCACTCCATCCTCCTCCTGATCATGCTTCTCTACTGATCATGCCCTCAGACCCCTTTTCGGAAAAATCCGAAAATCCTAATCAGACCTGACAGCTGGTATATTGATCTATGCATACAAAGATCAAGTTCTTTAGATGAATACAGTGTTCCAACTGTATCAGGTCTAGTTTCTTTTTGAATTTTGAATTTTGAATTTAAGTTTGAGATTAGCACTAGTGCCAAGGGGATACATCAGCCCCACACTGGCCATTTTGGGTAAGCCAGCCAGTCGAGCTCTTTTGTTCTGAAACATAAAAATATTGATATATCTAATTTTAGTAGTATAATGAAAAGAACCCGTACACTGGTCAGGTCACCCCCAGTGTAGATCCATATCTCCACTGTACTCAATGCTATTAAATACATGAAACACATTACTGCAGTAACCATAATTTGGCAGTTTTAAATAAAATTAGGGAATTTACTAGTACATATGCCAAAATCATCCACCCTTCACATCCATCCACAGTTTCTCCCTCTTAATTCCTGCCCACTAGCTCCAGTTTTAGCATGGCACTCCAATTGACTTCCCATGGTCATCTTTTAAAAAACCTCTGACATCCTCCAGAACTCCAAGGCCTGCCAGCTAATTATATCCAAAATATATCTTTCCCATTCCTCCTTTGATACTCCCAGCTGTAATGTACATCATCAACCATCTCTTTCACCGTCACTGTCCTGCACTGACTGGACATTCTGAATCCGAGATCAACATTCCTCACACTCGCTACTACTCATTCATGCACCATATCCATCCATCACCCCAACCTTTGCTGCCAACACTAGGTCCCTTGTATTACCCAGTCATGAATCACATGTTCTGGACATGCTGGGAAGCAGGCCATTCTACCATCAGAAAAGAAATCATTCACTTGGTGCAATCTCAACTTATTTCCAAGAACAATGCTTGTAAGCTTTGAGACAAAGGAGAAATCGTTTCGTTCGCCAGACGTTTACTGTTAACGTTAAAATCAAAACGTGAAGTAGTGTTTGGAATGGAGACAGAATCCGTAGCTGGGCATATGTATCTAGAGTATACTTTTCCAGCTCACCGCAAGTATTTGCAGGTGGGTGCTCCATTGGAATGGATCCTGCATGAGGTTGCTTCTCTGACCATGGCCTCAGATGATTTCAGAATAGCAAAAATTCTTTCAAAGCACTCATCGAATGGTGGAATTACTCACCGCAAATCAGGTGACCTTGTTGGATGATTACTATTCATACAGGCGTTCCATGTGGGCCTTGTTAAAAAATGTGTGAACAATCGAATCAGTCCGTTAGTGATCCAACTCGATTTACAAAAGTATGTCAAACCGTAATTCTGAACCGGTGCAGGAACTGAGCTCCCATAGACAGCATGTACACCATCCTCATTGATTCCGTTTTAAAATATTTGCTTTGATTTTCAAGATGTCAACGTCTCATCTATTAGATGTCAGGCAGTTTGGGAAATAATGACAACAAACGTATTCTATATCGATAACAAGGCCACCACATTATTCATCACTTGCCCAGTGTGGCCGTCTTTTCACAAGTATTTGAGGTGCCGCACCTTGAGTTCCAGAAGGAAGTCTCGTGTAGTTCTTTGCAGGCTTAGTCACCAGATCCTGTCATCAACAGCATGTGGAATCCAGAATAACCGGTCCCAAATCCGACTCTTGATGTCCCCCTGAATCTGCTCTACCATCTCCTTTTCCCCATGTTGGCAAATTTCCTTCCACTTCAAATAGTACATGCAATTCCGGTAGTTTTGTGTTTTCGGAGGAGTCTTGTGTCCATATGGTGGGAACAAGTAATCGACAGCCCGATCCCAGTCATCCTTTGTAGCGACCTTATATGCACATTCATTCCAGATAACGGATAGATCCCGATGGCGGTAAACATCTTCTCCAGCATTCAGCCACTCATCCCGAGTTAGTTTCAGATATGATGGATTGAGAGCACCATGGCGTGTAGGAGCTCTATTGGCCAAGTCCATAAGAAACTGTCGCCATAGAAAAGTGATGCATTCGTCTGCATTCTGGAAGCTATCAGGTTCGTTATTACCATTTTCCTCATCCATATCTGAACCGCTGTCCACTGGACAATCTGGGATTCTTATCCCCCTTTCTGAGAGATTGAAGATAGTCTCCTGGACCCCATCCCCGTCGTC
Organism: Hysterangium stoloniferum; assembly: GCA_015178975.1. Lineage (NCBI taxonomy): Eukaryota > Fungi > Basidiomycota > Agaricomycetes > Hysterangiales > Hysterangiaceae > Hysterangium > Hysterangium stoloniferum. Next base: position 108,123 of record WHVD01000111.1, read on the forward strand.
AGGTATGTAGGTCGGTGTTAGCTTTGTTTTATTGGTGACAATATGAGTAGATGGAAGTACACCAGGTGGGAGGACCCCAGTTTTGTTGAATCGAAAATGAATTTCCTCTTGGGATGCCTTGAAAAAAGCTTGAAATGCAGCCGCAGTCAGACTATATGGATTCCAAGGTGTCAACTCTACTTCCTCCTCACCATCCTCCTCCTCCTCCTCCTCTTCTTCTTCAGCTTGGAGTCGATATCGACCGCGGGGAGTAAACATAAGAGTAAGATGGTCCAGTTGATTGTCAACTTCTGTTAAGGGTAAAATCGCTTCCATCAGTTTTCTATCTGCACTCCCATCATCCGGTTGTGAATGAAGCCCATTTATTAGCCACAAACAAGCAGCAGTAAGGAGAAGAGCTTCAGGCTTAGTACAAAGCTCAGAAGGTCCCTCTGCCTGCATCCTGATAACATGTGCCATGGCCACTAAGCGATAAGATCTAAACCCCCTACAGATTCATTAGAAACCCTAATATATTTAGATGAAATAAATAAAATTACCACCATACTTCCCGTCGGAATGCCAGTAAAGAATCCCTAATGACCTCGGTGTTTAATTCCTGTAGAACCATGGTCGCATGCATGGCTGGAACCCTAACTTCTACACGACCGTTTGAGCTATTCATTTCACCAGCCATGTTGTAGGTACCCAATAGTCCTTCAATGAATCTTGGAGGTTGTGTCGCACCCATGACTTCTTTCATCATTATTGTTTTTCCATGGTGTGTACCCTCAGGATTGTAGGTAAGCGCTTTATCTGTCGTATACAGTTGGAAATAAGCCGCCTGAAATGCACCTTGCCCTTGTACTCCCGGTTCTATACGACAACCAGAAACCGAAGGGAGGTGGCTGACAATGTCACGACTGTATTTAGAACTCCCCAGTGTTGTTATCCGACTCGCATGATCTTCAGGGATTTGAAGAATTTCCTTGATCATGTGAAAATGGGAGAGTGTAGACCACTGGAGACAATCTTTTTGTTCACTGCTAAATTCAATGCCAACATCTATCCACCACTGGCCCTCTCTCCATTCTTCATCCAATATATAAGGTGGGAGGTTGGCTTCTATCAGGAACTCCTTTAGAGCCATTTCTGCAGATACCAAATCTAGAGAATGTTGCGTGCTATGCTTGATACCCCACACAGTGTGCATAAAGAAGATGTCATGTCCCCATTCAATTTCATTCAACTCGAGTTGATTACAAATCTTGTCACCGATCGTGCCGACTATGTATTGGGGGAGCATTTTCGATTGGTAGGACAAATATCCAGAATACTTGCATGCACGAAACATTTCAGTGTTATAAGTGCTAGGCCAGTCAGAAGAGTGTTGAGGAAGAGAATCTTCTATAGCGGGGCGAAGACCTTTTTGATAAAAGATGACCTTCTCTTCCTTTGTCATCTTTGGACTTTGACGGCCAGGAGTTGCAAGATGGGGGAAGAAGATATGGAACATATGTCGTGTTCCCCATGAACCGAAATGGAGATTAGGGATTTTGTGATAATCGATAGATCTCATCTTCTGTGAAGAATAGTTAGTTAGGATGGTTAATGAATCAAATACCACTTACATTGCCATCCGGTATCGGATACTTGAGGTGAATGCTTGTTGACAGTGACTCCATGGGATTGCTGACTGGATAGACTGTTATGGACGACTGAACAATAATGTTTTGGGTAATTCCAATCAGAGAGTCGTAGTCACGATTTGCAATGATGCCGTGATCCAGAGTTAGGGGGTTGCATATCGGATCCACCACTGCAAGCTCCCCACTCATAGTATCTTCTCCAGTTAGAATGAACTTGATAAAATCAACATCTCCCTCATTTTGATAGCCCATTGCGCGGAGGATAAATTCCTCAAGGGTGTAGGTTCGCGTGGGAAGTGAAAGGTAAAGATCACGATTCATTCTTATTGTGGTTTGTTAAAATAAAAACAAGCTCAAAAGGGAGATAGTGCAATGTCAAGTAACAGATTGGGCAAGTATTGGAATGTGGGATACAGTACTGTCAGGGGACAATCTCAAGTTTTCTAAATTCATCCCTGACCTTCCTTAATATAGTCTCATAAGTCAAGGATAAGAGTACCTTGTTTTTTATCACATTTTCAAACTCAGCTGCACCTTTAGTTAGTCACTCGCTAGCCGAGGGTTCCTTAGACTTTTCTCTTCGGATTCCCTCTGCTAGGTAAGTAATAATGTACATTGTATGTATATAATAGATAGGTATAAAACTTACTTCGGATTCCCTCTGCTAGTACCCCAACTCAGTCATAGTGCGAGTCAGTGTGGTCTGGAGAGTCGCCCTTACAAGTACTCGGAAATTCAATAGTCGGTTGTAAGATTCCTCTCACCAACTCCAACAAAAAGAGCAATGAACGAACAAAACTAACCACCCAATAGCCCCACCATACATGCTACATTCTAAGTGTATCCAAGAAATTATTGACAATCAGGTATATATTTTTTTTCATATTATTGGATTACCGTGCTGACCAGTTTGAAGGATTAACACAAGGCAAGCAAATGAAGCACGAGGCAGGGCACAAAAGAATATGTATAGGGAAATGATGCCCTTCTGGCATTTTACATAAATTGCATTAGAGCATTATATTTCGGCAGAGGTAAGTGCAGGTAGAAATTGACTTAGAAGTTAGGCTGAAAAGGCAGGATATGAATGCTGGTATCCATGCCATTAAGATCACCCATGGTTTGGAATTGCCAATACTGTGGGAATAGTGCTTCCGAATGAATCAAATTATATTCTTGAAGATTCAAAAGAATACGACATTATGGCATTTAAATAATAATGATAAATCTCACCGAATCACGACTTTACTGTAGTTATTCCTATATGGGCTTTAGAACAAAGAATGTTAATATAGAAAATAAATAGATTAGAACATACCAATATAAGCTACCACTTACAGTACCTTTAGTGGAACTATACTGGAAGAAATTACTAAATATATGGATACATCCAGAGGTCTTTCGCTGTCATTGACAATTAAAAGTAGCTGGGGTCTTACAGCGGAGCCTGTCAACCTTGTGTGATTTCACACCTGATGTGATCGGATCAGATATAGTATAACTCTGTTTTCATCACCATTGTTTAGTCACACATTGCTTGGTCACACCACGTGTCAGTCATCATCTCAGAATTTCCTTCTTACAACACAACCCTCCACACCCCATTCTCCAAGTTACTGGGGTCCCATATCATTACTCAATCTGTATACTCTGCCGTCATCATTTCCTCTCTTACGTTTGAACCCTTTCCATTTTAATTTTCCCAGTTTAAACCCTTACCGTTGAATTTTCCATAGATCCATGCTCATCCGAGCTCTGGACATCAGCAATGACTGCTTTATGTATGTTTATCCCTCATTACTCTCTATCGCCCTCTTTTCCCCTTCTATTTCACACATTCCTGCCATATTTTTCTGAGTTTGCCATTGCCCAATTTGCTGCCTGATCTTCTCCAAACCTCTCTTCCATATCTCTCTCTCATGCCTAGTCTGACTGCTGCTACAGTGTTTATTGACCTCTATTATAATCCTATTTTCCCTGGTGCTCCCTGGAACTTTCCCCGATGGAAAGACATTTCAAATGTCCAACATGGACCTTCTCAAAGGATGATCAACTTCTTCCCAAAGGGATAAACCGACAGCAGTCTGACAGCATCCAATCCTACTTCCATCAATACAAAATCCTTGACACAAACAAAAACAAGGCCAAGTTCTCTTCTAGTGACAATAAAAAGAAGGTGGTAGTTATGGGTCAAACATTTTGGAATGATTATGTCAACACAAAATGGGTAACATGGCAGCTTCATGACAAAATCATCAGGGCATTCACCACATGTGGCATTCATCCTCTCACTTATCGCAAAGTGCATTTTCCCTCTTCCAATCACCAATCTTTTTCAGCGCATGCTCTGTCACTTGCTCACTGTTCCTGAAGTAACACACACACAGATCGATGTGTTTCAACACAGTGGGTGCCTGAATAACATGCCATGACCCAATGTTCATCTCCTGTTGTAACAGTGGAATAATATGAGGTGGTAGAGTCGCTGACAGGATAGCAACTGGAACTCCTATACCATAAAGGTCTCGAAGGTACGGCAATTTCTCCCTATAGTTTGCCGCTGCCATGATAAGATGGCCCCTCTTCAATGTAGATATACATCAATCATCCGAGTGCACACATATGCTTGGCATATCCAAGGAATTCCCCAGTAATTGCTTCCTCAGCTGAGATGAAAACAACTGAAGTGAATGGCCTCGGGTTGTCCTTCGACCAAACTCCATAGGTCACACCTGTTAAGAACTGAAAACTAACTTATGTCGGTGGCCGACAGGGACCGATCGGAAGGACTTGGCTTCAGCTTATGTGCTGCGCCCTCGCAAATATCTGTAGGATGTCCTTAAATTTCGGGCGGGCAAAGACTAATCCTAGTGAGTACCTTTCGGCGTGATACCGATCGGAATCGAAGGACAAGTCGAGCATCGGGCCTAGGGGTTGGGGCCGGGAGTGGGCGAGCGCACGCGAAGGTGGATGGGGGGATTCTTAGTATGAGACTGATACAGGCGTATGAGGGTATTCTGAGTCGATATTCTGATTGCCTAGTAACTACAACTACAGCGGGTTCATATACAAGTAACAGGCATCTGGAAAATACTAATGGGGAGAAGGGTGGAACACGGTATTAACAATAAGCTTGACTAGGAACGGGAAGTTTATGATTAGTTTGGAGGCCGATGATAACTGAGAGCGGGATTACGATAAAAGGAAATAGTTCAAGGACTACAAATATAGATAGACATATGCGAAACATAAGATTGAACGGATCAACATAATAAAGGGGACGTATCAAAGTTTGACCAGACAATACAAGTTGTTTTGACGTGGGCGTAAACGGAGTTTGATCTTCGCGAAAACATTCGTCAGCTTCGGGGCCGATGGTTTCCGAGAGGATGACTTGAAACATTGACAAGTGGCGATAACCTCGGGACCGATAGGGTTGCGACACAGTCGTAACAACACCTGCCTCCTGACATCTCCGTTCGCAGTCTGCCTAAAGCTACCAATGGTACAACCACAATCACCGACTTTCCAGACCAGAATGTTTTTGCTGGCAGCATCCAAAGTAATGTCTTGCCACCCCCAGTTGGGAAAACAACAATTAGATTTGACCGCCGAGCTTTCACTCGGTTCAATCCTTCCTCTTGTTCAGCAGACCTAAACCGACTCCATTTTCCTTGCGAGTACGAATCCAGATGCGTCTGTATCTCACAGTCCAGATGGTCATGCGAGGGGACCATGAACGCTCCATCCCTCCTCAGACCCTCAACGATTGCGCTGTTGACTTCGCAAACCGTCTCCCGCATCACCATCGTGAGCCTTGTCTCAACTCCCTTGAGTTTGTTGCTGAACTTGGTCTTCATATTGTCCAAGCCATCTGAAATAGCTGAGTGTAAAATCTCTCCAGTATCATCTGCCAAACCGAGCCTTCCATCCACGTCAATTTTCCGAGACTTGACTTCTTTCCTCATCTCCACTGGAACAGAGAGCCTCCAAAACAGATTCACCCCGAGAGTATACTGTCATCCAAATATCAACAAAATAATAGCAATCATTAACAAACAGATACTTACAACAAACAATGCTCTAAAAACTTGTTCCTTCAGCTCCTGAAAATGAGGCAATTCTACCGCATAATGATTTCTCGCTATTGCAGATGTATGCCCAGCTTGCATATCACCAATCCTCTCAATCATCAGCTCCTCATCGCTCTTCACATCACTTTCCTGAAATTCGGCATTGCAATGGTGAAAGAAAAGCCCGCACAACACCTGCCGAGAGCTACTCAACGTCATTGCATTCTCCGTCCCCATAGCTTCTGAAGTATATCATCGAATCAACAGTGTGAAGTAGTCTGTTCTCCATTTCCCTGTAGGTCCCGTCCACAAGTAGCAACGATAAAGTGATGCAATATCTTCCCCTAGGAATTGCTCTGCGACCATAATCTGAAGAGGCCGCAATACTAGAAGATACCAAACGAACATCGGCCCCAAGTTCTAATGGCATCCAGTGTGGTTTCACCTTACCCCGCCCCGAGATACCTGCTGTCTTGTCAGCCCGTATTGCCGTCATAATCATTTGGTCAAAAGCCAGGATCATTCTCAGTGAGTTTGGCATATTGACAATTGTAGTCGAAAGTAACACTTCTCCACGACTTGGCTGCCCATGTGTGAAATGAACAACGACCAACAAATCTTCCAAGATCTTTTGACACCTCTGTAGGAATCCATCACATCCCGTCCGATTCCACACCCACTGCCCATCCACTGCCTTGCCAAATGTCTTTCTCACTTGTGAATTATCACACTTGAGAATCCGATCCATAAGCATCTCCTGAGTTATCGTAAAGTTGTTCTTCTCCTCTGTTATGAATGAATAGCCTGGACTAATGTTAGCTGTATTATCATGAAATACATCAGGAAGAGAGGATGGAGATCCAGCAAAGGCACCCAATTCCGTGATCTCCCTCTTCAGAGTCTCCATCAATACTCGAATCATTTCCGTCAGAGCATCCACTGATCCATGAATGTTTCGAAAGATAAACTGACGCCTCTCAGGGTCCGTAAATGCAAATGAGGGTATCACTGTAGGATCATATGCAGCTGCTCCGATAATCCCCCACAATGCATACAGATTCCCCATTGCTGATGGCTTCCCTGCAAACAATCTCAGCTTGATCGCATCTAGTATCCCATACAGTCCTGTCGTTGTCGTATTGTGCTCTTCCCCAATGATGCATTCAAACCCAGCTGTACATCTCGCAATGAAACGAATAGCTGCAAAACTTTGCGTAATCACGTTCGGCTGCTTAAATGATCCGGTATAATCCCAGTTGAAAACAACCAGGAATGAGGTTAAAGGACAGTCAAAATGGGTCTGCTTCCCTGCCAGATACTCACAGAGTAAGAGCGACTTCATCAGCGCATGAAGCCTTGCTTGTATACCCTTGTCCCCAATATTGCCTCGGCAGTCTCTCAGGTCAACCCAGAAATTCTTGAACATTATCCTTTGCTCTGTGCTCAACGGCAACTCAAATATTCCACTATGAGATGAGAGACTGTGACAAATCATGAGCAAAAATGATGCCATCACACTTGCATATCGCCAGTATGTCTCTTCCATCCGCACCCCATCAAAGCTCTGGCTAGTGGGTATACTTCAAAATATATCAGCAAAAGGTAAATTATTCAAGAAAGAATCCACTTACCCATCAAAACACATCAACCACTGATGTACTTGAATAGGAAGTGTTGTAATCATCTTTCCTGCGTGTCCAAGATAAAAACCTAGGGCCGCCAGGATCCATAACTCTTCGCCCTTCGCTGTCTTCAAATCCCCCATAGGCTGCACTTTCTCTGCATCCAAGTCTTGCACAAACTCTAACCACCTGACTTTGTGCAGCCATGGTAGAATTTCTCTAGCCGCTGTCGAAACGGGGATAGGTCGCAGAGGCTCAGCCTTCAGGCTATTCTTCCAAAGCTCTAATGTACATCTCCCATCTGTTTGTGTATGCCATCTGCTAGTAACCGCCAATAATCTTGCAAAATTCGAACATAGCTGCCATCCGATCAAATCCGCTATACAGTATGCCCTTGCCTTTGTGCTCGCCTCGGTAATGTGCCTTGAGTGACTTCTCGTTACTAACAATGTGTTTACATGTTCTGCACTGGTAACAATCCAGGATAATATCTATGCCGTAATATGGTTTGACTGGATTTTGTGGCCAAACCGCTTTCATGTCATCCACTGACCCAATAAGATTAAATTCCACAGCTAATTCATCCCCAAAGTTCTTTGGTGTACCTTTGATCTTGTGGTATTTTTCACGGTGATCGATAGCAATTCTAGGAAATATAGCACGACGGCAGTCTGTACGAATCAGGAGCCGGCCTCTCATATTGATCATGAATCTGGATGCCGTCAATTGATCATTGGTATAAATCTCAGAGACATGCTGTGCGACCAGAGCTTCTACCTGAGATGAAGATTGTATAGAATCCTCAGGAGATGAATCCGGAATAAGCACTTTGATTTGTACTGAAGTATCCTTGGAAGAGGACTGAAGCTGTTTTTGATATCAGACCACCTGCTACAATTCAGCTGAGACATTCTAAGCCTCTCTAGCAATTTTAAATCACTTACCAGATGTTTTAAGTCATACAACGTCCTCGATGTTGACCCCTCACCAGAAAGTGAACATTGTTTCCTTCCTTCATCACTACTCACATATCTTGGCCACTTCTTTCCATCCAGATGTACCATAAAAGATTGCTCGCCATTGTCACCATCATTGCTGTGAGTTGCCGATGATTCTAGAGTAGCTGTAGTGATATCTTCATTTATTAGATGCTTCAAATCACCTGAGGGATTACATATCAGCATCTGGTTAGACAATTGTGGAGCATTCTTTCCTTGATCACTGCCCGAAGCTCTAGGCCCTTTCTTTCCCCGTATACTTGCTAAACAAGACAGCTCATTGTCATCTCGTAAATATCATGTCAGCAAATATATAAATATAAATCAATTGTAAACCTACCTGATGTTCCACACCAATATAATCGCCATCTTCAGAATCCGAAGAAAACTCAACGCTCATGAAACGAAATACAGAACCGTCACTAGAATCACTGCAGCTGCTAAAAGAGGCAACATCGTCACTAGCATTGATCTCCACCCCTATGTTAGAACTGCTTTTGCCTTGTTCATCACAAAAATCAGAATTAATGGGAGTGTCATCCCAGGCATTACCGTCATTGAGACCTGCAGCACTAGAGATAAGATTGTCCATGGAAAATGTCTCAATATCATCACTCGGAAAATAACCACCATTCCTATCCATCATGTAATAGCCTCGTTTGCCTCTAATAAACGTTACATTGTAAAAAAAAAACAAAGAACAAAAAAAAAATAATATACATACTTTGTCATTGTTCTGATCGCACGACGGAGATAAAATTAACCGTGATGATCAGGTAAATATTCCGAATCACTAGTCAGAGTTCTCCTCTAATAAAGGAAGAACATGACTAGAGATCAAAATCGGAATAGGAGATAAGATGGAGGAAGACGACCAACAGGTGTTGGACCTGTTGCAAGTGAAACATGCCCTTATAAACCAATTTCACATTCGGCCGCTCCAAGAGAGAAATGAAGCCGCCTGACAGGACGGACTGAAAATAAAAGACAAAAATGGAATCATAATCAGTACTTGTATTCATAGCAAAGAATTCGAAGGATTGAGTAAATTACAAAAACTGAGAATCTCCAACTCCACACACAAGTTCTGGCGACTATTAATCAACTTTTTGAATGGCGACCGAGAGGTTTTTGAATGGTGATAGACGATATTGAATGGCGAAGACATTTTTCTAACAGCGACGAAGCTGTTTTTGAACAGCGATCAAGTTTTTAAATGGTGACCAAGAGGATTTTGGTGAGAAAGAAGAGGATTTGAAATGCCGAAGATCTTTTCAAACAACGATGAGACATTTTTGAAAGGTGATAAAGACATTTTTGGACAGCGATCACGTTTATGAATGAAGATCAAGACATTTTTGAATGGCAATCAAGTTTTTAAACGGCCATGAAGAGGTTTTTATTAGGAATTATTGGCAGTCTCAATATACGGGGCAAAGCACATTAATATATAATGTTAACTACATGACCTTTATATACTAGGACATCGTCAATAAGATTGAATCACTACATCACTTGCATCATAAGTCTCATCATATGCTGCATCATATGTGCGGCTCCACTGGTTCCAACGCTTGGACCTTCAATACTCGTAACTCAATACTCCTCCTCGAGTATTGAAGTGTCAATACCTAGTCGATGCATATGATAAGAGTGAATCGAAAGGTGATAACGATTTCATCAAGATATCCGCAATCATCTCCTTCGTGTGCCTATAGATGAGTTGGATCGTTCCGTTTTCGATTAAGTGTCAAATAAAATGATATTTGACTTGGATATGTTTTATTCTTTGTAGTGTGCGTCGATTAAGAGCAAATGCGATCGTCCCTTGGTTATCCTCGAAAATTATTGTCGGCTCTTCGTAAATAATATCCAATTCCTCCAAAAAAATGTCTCGTCCACATAACTTCGCGTGCTGCCTCGGATAAAGCGATGTATTCAGCTTCCGTCGAAGACAGCGCTACCGTCGACTGTTTCCTCAAAGACCAAGATACGGCCCCTGATCCAATGAATACGACGTATCCTTCAGTCGACTTCCTGTCTTCTGTATCACCAGTGAAATTGGCGTCCGAGTATGCGTGCAAGCAAAGTGTTTCTCCTCCCAAATGGAGCTCACAGTCTCGAGTGGTGAATAAGTATTGTAGAACTCGTTTCGCTAAGTCCCTTCTGTACCCATTCTTCCTCTTCGCTGCCTTCATCAGAACGTGGTCTGCTGACAGACCAGGCGCAGCGTTTGCGATCCACGCCGCGCGTTCTGCCTCGAGTCATCTTCGTCTTCTTGCATCATAAGTACCGATTGTGGTGTGACGGATGTGTTATCTTGTACGGGTGTCCGTTGGCCTTCCCCCTCATCAGGTATGTGATTCATCGTCCTGTGTGATATGCTCGAAGTAAAACTCTTGATTTTCTTCTTCCAATTCGTCACCCATCACCACCCAATACACCCAGCACCAGGCCTTCCAACCCGCTCACCCTTTCTTCCCATTTCTTCCCCTTTCTTCCACCTCTATGATGAAGAATGGCCTAATTGCGATATGGACCGCGTGAATAACAATCACATCTGATTTGACAACCTCCGTGCCCATAAGCCCAATTCGACTTCGACCAACTGCAGGTGTAGGCATAGACCATCCCTTTGTGGCTGGAGGAACCTCAACGAAGACAGATAGATGCTTGGACGGTTTAATCGGAGTCGTAGCTCGATATGAAGAGACAGACTCGGAACAATCGCCTGGGACAGCATAAGATTGAACACGCTTAAGTGTTGGCGATGCAAGCTTCTGGGTTGCATTTGTAAGGCGTGACAGAGCCTTCGGTGCGCAGTGTGAAAGGATCAAGGCTTGACATTACATTCAGAGCAGACACCGTGTGTTTGGTTTGGACAGGTGTCTTGACGATGTAAACCGGGGCGGTGTCGGCGGAACATCTAGAATGGAGTCCTGAAAGGCAGTCTCGGGTAGGTTTCTGCAAGGAAGTCATTCAAGAATTGAGTGGATTCTTGCGGCTGAGCAGGTCGCAAGGGCGGTGGGGGTGGCAGTTGTCAAAACCAAACACATGGTGTCTGCTCCAAATATCTCTCACATTGCTCACTGAGGGGTCTGTCACGCCTCGCAAATGCAAACCGGAAGTTTGTATCACCAGTAGTGGACCGACCGTTATGTAGCAGTTGAAGTTGGTGGGCTCAGCTGGAGAACGAGATAGGTAATATGCACAAGAATGTCAGAAGAGGCTCGTTAAGTGACGAAGCAAAAGAGAACAAGTAAGGTGGCTGATGTAGACGAAGACATGAAACGCATTGTTTACTCGGTGTCATCATTCACCTGTATCGAGGATGTCCAAAACCTATCAGAAGGAACGGATAGGGTATTATTATTATGAGTTTGTTCCCAGAGTATTAAAGGATTGCCAGATGCCTTTACAAGCCTGGGAAGCACGAAAAAAGGAATTTGACACTATACCTAGTCACTTAACAAAAGCGAGTAGAACCACCCGGCTAGCTGGGTTTAATAACGCAACCAAAACCACATATGGTCTAACTCCTATCTAACTCAAAAGGAGATTGATCGTTCTGGGAGACTCCTAACCGGCGATCTTTATCCTTGCAACGATCTCCTAGTCAACCATCAACCAAAACACTTCTTCATATGACCACAAGAGGGACAACCCTTGAAGGCGAGAGGAGGCAACAGGTTGTAGCTGAAGGTAGGTGGGACATTTTCAAGTGTGGATGGCATTGTAAATAGTTTTCGTTCGCTCAATTCCCGCTCACAGACAAAGAGACGAACGCTACGATGGCCGCCGCAATTAAAGGCTTTGAAAACTACATTAAATACTTGGCCACTGGGAAATTGGATGGATATCTCGACTCGACCCGACGTGAAGACAAACTTACAGACCTCGAGGTGAAGCTACCCCTTAACCCAATTCTTCTCCTTCATGATCTCGGCAACCACCCAGACAAGGATCGGATTGAAAAATTGTTCGTCCGTAACACAGTGTTCGTAGCGTTTAGACAATTTTACAGACAATAAATCCTAATCTTCCTCTTTCCAGCCATCTATTTGGCGTCTCTGGTTCGGGTAAAACACGTCTTGCACTTGAGGGTCTTTGCTTGAATTGGGGCCTTTATATTTCGTGCATACGCACACGAGGTTCAGCATCTGGCTCCAAGGACTTTGAGGTAGCGACGGAAGAAATGTTGCCAACTTTAGGCACTTTGCCATCTTTAAGCCCTTGGTATGGAGATACAGACCGTGTCTCTGCAATGTTGTTGTGTGCACGCATCTTCATCCTGAAGCAATTTTTGCAACACATTCCTGTTAACACAGATGCCACATTAGCTCGGCGGCGATGGGTTCTTGCTCAAGTTTTGCCACCCCGTTTGGACTTTTGGGGTGACGATCTCTTCGTCAGAGTGCTCCGGACCCTCCAGCGTGCCGACATGCAGATCATGCGTGACATTATCGCCTCCACCCTAAGTGAGCTCAAAACTAAGAGGAAAGATTTGTTTCCAGATGGACGCGACACATCTCTATTTGTCGTGATCGACGAGGTACAGGTGGCTGCCGACAATCTGAAGGCGTACTCCAACACAGGGACTGATATGCACCCCATTCTTCGTAAAATGTATAGATTCTTTCGTGACACTAGATTCTTCACTGGGTTTATTCTCTCAGGAACTGGTCTGTCGATGAACATGGTGGATGATGTCGGTACTGCTTCTGCAAAATATGGTTTGGGGGTCTTCACTGATATTGGGCGTTTCACGAAAGATGGTTCTTCTCAATTGGACTATATTTGCCGGCACCTCACTCTTTCTGACAATGACTCAGATCGACAATTGTTGGAACGCATGGTGTACTGGTTTTCTGGCCGGTATGTCTATCATTTGACGCTATGAGATTCCCTTTTATCATTTATATTGTAGCCACCGCCTGACAGCTAGCCTTATTGAGCTGTTTATCTGCTTGGAAAACGTCCCACGCCACCGTGTTCTCACCTCGTTTGTTGAACACTTGACTGGATTTAAAATCACTGACGCAATCGAACTGGAGGGTGGTGAACCCCCTATTTCCCCTGAGCTGTCCGTGTTGATCTCAAATCATCAACCAATTAATGAATTGGACCGCATTTTCAACGAAAAGAATAGTCAGTGTAATATCTCTTTTACTAATGCAAGGACCAACTGCATATTTAATAGGAGAGGAATTGATACAATGCCTAGTTGAAATTCTTAGGCAATGGACTTTGGGGAGTGAACCTACAGCCATCACCAACAAAAACCATATGCATGACATGATTGCGTGGGGCCTAGGTGTTTTGGACAAGACGATGAACCCTTGGAAATTCAAGGCTTATAAGAACTATCCTGTATCCATTTCTGAACCATTGGTAATTCTCTCCCTCAGATCGTTTTTCCAAAAGTACAGTCACACGATGATGGAGACATGGATGGCCAGTGCATTTCACAGTGCTCATAACGCCTCGTCACTTGGATATATATTTGAAGAGGCGATCCTTCTCATGCTCATGGATACTTTTGGGGGGGAGTACAAACCCCTCTCACATGCCTTCCACTGTAGCGAGTCATTAGGGTCGAGGAAGGTTACCTTAGTCACGCTGAAGCGTGGGGCTGATGACACAATGCAATGCTACCCAGTATCATGGAAGACAGGCAATTCTGATCGCTTGGGTCTCAAGGCTAGTTCCCCTGAAAACATTCTCGCTTTCTTGCACAATCCAGATGGAAAGCCTTTTCTTCTTCCAAACACTCACATGGGCCCTGATGTGTTGTGTACCCTTCAAGACAAGGAGACGAAGGAGCTGATTATTCTTGCAGTTCAAGCAAAAGTTTTGCCAACCCTCAATTCTCAGAAATGGCGAGATGCCATCATTTCTGTTACACCCAAATTCTTTTACACGCTGGAGGTAGGTATCAAACCTTGTAAACTCTATTGCACTCAACCTATATTCTGATGTTTATAGAAGGGAGGGAAACCAGATCGATATGCACAAGTGCCCTACCCAAATCTCATAGATGATCTGACAGCGAGTTTGGAGATGGTTCTCGGGCCAGCAGTATACACGCCAATAGCTGACATTTATCGCAGTAAACTCCACAGTAGCATCCAAGCTCAGCAGCAATCTGTTTCACACTCAACGCGACAGACCCCCAGATTCCTTCGCATCATTGCAACCCCTGACAATGAACAGCAGAAAAATCTGAAAGGGGAATGGAAGGGTGATGTAGCTGTTTTGCGGTGGGATGTTGGAACATTATATGAGTTCAATGGGCGAATTACTGAAGGCCATAGTGCTCCATTCTAGTCAAAGTAACTCACAAAAGAAAGTTAAAACTACGCAGTGAATGTCAACCTTTTTGATCAAAGTGACTTGGAACGTTTAGATAAGAGTTTCCTTGTTGCTTAATTTGTGTTGTTCCCTTGTTATCCTATAGAAGTGTATGTTATTTCGATTACCGAATACATGTGCAAGTAACTCTATTGATATGAGGATATACTTTTAAGAGACAAATCACCGCCAATATACTCACATGATGCATGAAAAGTGAACACACATGTGGGAATCAGTTATGTATTATTAGGGTTTCCCTGTTTTTTTTTTCTACTTTGGACTTGGGTTATTATATATAGTAGTTTTTGTTGGAAATCAAGACCCTAATAGTGTATAATGGACTAAAGTACAGTCAAATACTATACTATCTACTGCTTATATATCTTTGGCAGAACAATGAAAGGGTGAGAACAATAAGCAGTGGAACAAAGAAAGGGGTAAGTGACACAACTCCTTTGTTGTCCCAAAAATAGATTTGATCTTCGGAATATGTTGTTCATGATGTACACATTCCAACAGTTTTATGCCAGTTAAATGTGCATTTGAGGGCATTTTGAGGTGTTCACAGCAGTCGTGACACCTGCGTGTCACTTTCCCGTGGCCCACCGAGAAGTATGGCCTGCATTATTTTGGGAAACTTAAATCTGACATACTTTAGCATAAAAACATCAAAATACTTAAATTATGGTTTGGCGATGCTGCCTTCAAGTATCTGAACTCTCAACTCCTCACAATTTAGAGAAAATCACAGCCTTCAAAGGCAAGGAGTTCAAGTCTGCCAGTGCAGAATAGTTAAACTTGTATATACATTTGACACTTGATTGGATGTTTTGCGTGTTCAATATCCTACAATTGTGAGGAGCCAGTGTGTGATTTAGCCTCTTTTGATCATGTGGAGAACAGAGGGAGTTTATATTTGCTGAGCAGTTGGAACAAAGAAGAGTTTAACTCAATTGTGGACCATCTAACAGATTCCATATCATTTTGTAATTCCATCAAATTCAGGGATGTGAATGGGATTTTAAATTGATTGATTTCACACATGTTCTATGTGATGTTAAATCCTGCAACCACATCCAGGAGTTTTGTGGATTTTTAATTGGATCATCCTCTGACAAGTCACAGGAAAGATAAAGGGATACAGAATCCCACTGCACTATACAAAATTGAAGGAGTTTATATTATTGATGCTTAAAGATCCTATGTACACCTGATCACCCTCAACCTACCTTTTGGATCCTTAACCAATTTTAAATCTTATAAGGATCCAATAAAGATTATCGGAGTTTATACAAAATAAGGCTCTACTGCGGATCCTAAAATCTTTTGGAGAGAGGAGGTTTTCCCAGTGCACATTCCAACAGTACTGTCCTGGCATTTTTAGACCTCCAGCCTGCAGTGATGGCCAAAAATGACAAGATATAACCGTTGGGTGTATAACAGACTACAACAAGATGTTTATCTCTGTATTATTGTCAAGCATATACATAAGAACTCACCGGTTTCTGGGATTCTATATGCTGGTCTATATGCCTCGAATCAGTCATATCACAAAGCATAACGTCGGATACTTGAAGTGCAACATCGCCAAACCATAATTTAAGTAGTTCGATGTTTTGACACTAAAGTATGTCAGATTTAAGTTTCCCAAAATAATGCGGCCCATACTTCTCGGTGGGCCATGGGAAAGTGACATGCAGGTGTTGTGACTGCCGTGAACACCTCAAAATGCCCTCAAATATGTATTTAAATGGCATAAAATTACTATATATAATAGCTCAAGTCCAAAGTAGAAAAAAAAAACAGGGAAACCCTAATAATACATAACTGATCCCACATGTGTGTTCACTTTTTATGCATCATGTGAGTATATTGGCAGTGACTTGTCTCTTCCAAGTATATCCTTATATCAATGGAGTTACTTGCACATGTATTTGGTAATCGAAACAACATATACTTGTATAGGATAACAAGGGAACAACACAAATTAAGCAACAAGGAAACTCTTATCTAAAGGTTCAAAATCACTTTGATCAAAAAAGTTGACATTCACTGCGTAGTTTTAACTTTCTTTTGTGAGTTACTTTGACTAGAATGGAGCACTATGGCCTTCAGTATTTCGCCCATTGAACTCATATAATGTTCCAACATCCCACTGCAAAACAGCTACATCACCCTTCCATTCCCCTTTCAAAAATTTCTGCTGTTCATTGTCAGGGGTTGCAATGATGCGAAGGAATCTGGGGGTCTGTCGCATTGAGTGTGAAGCAGATTGCTGCTGAGCTTGGATGCTACTGTGGAGTTTACTGCGATAAATGTCAGCTATTGGCGTGTATACTGCTGGCCCGAGAACCATCTCCAAACTCGCTGTCAGATCATCTACAAGATTTGGGTAGGGCACTTGTGCATATCGATCTGGTTTCCCTCCCTTCTATAAACATCAGAGTATAAAATGAGTGCAATAGGGCTTACAAGGTTTGATACCTACCTCCAGCGTGCAAAATAATTTGGGTGTAACAGAAATGATGGCATCTCATCATTTCTCAGCATTGAAGGTTGGTGAAACTTTTGCTTGAACTGCAAGAATAATCAGCTCCTTCGTCTCCTTGTCTTGAAGGGTACACAATATGTCGGGCCCATGTGAATGTCTGGAAGAAGAAAGGGCTTTCCATCTGGATTATGCAAGAAAGCGAGAATGTTTTCAGGGGAACTAGCCTTGAGACCCAAGTGATCAGAATTGCCTGTCTTCCATGATACTGGGTAGCATTGCATTGTGTCATCAGCCCCACGCTTCAGCGTGATTAAGGTAACCTTCCTCGACCCTAATGACTCGCTACAGTGGAAGGCATGTGAGAGGGGTTTGTACTCCCCCCCCAAAAGTATCCATGAGCATGAGAAGGATCGCCTCTTCAAATATATATCCAAGTGACGAGGCGTTATGAGCACTGTGAAATGCACTGGCCATCCATGTCTCCATCATCGTGTGACTGTACTTTTGGAAAAACGATCTGAGGGAGAGAATTACCAATGGTTCAGAAATGGATACAGGATAGTTCTTATAAGTCTTGAATTTCCAAGGGTTCATCGTCTTGTCCAAAACACCTAGGCCCCACGCAATCATGTCATGCATATGGTTTTTGTTGGTGATGGCTGTAGGTTCACTCCCCAAAGTCCATTGCCTAAGAATTTCAACTAGGCATTGTATCAATTCCTCTCCTATTAAATATGCAGTTGGTCCTTGCATTAGTAAAAGAGATATTACACTGACTATTCTTTTCGTTGAAAATGCGGTCCAATTCATTAATTGGTTGATGATTTGAGATCAACACAGACAGCTCAGGGGAAATGGGGGTTTCACCATCCTCAAGTTCGATTGCGTCAGTGATTTTAAATCCAGTCAAGTGTTCAACAAACAAGAATGGGGTGCATATCAGTCCCTGTGTTGGTGTACTCCTTCAGATGGTCGACAGCCACCTGTACCTCATCGATCACGACAAATAGAGATGTGTCACGTCCATCTGGAAACAAATCTTTCCTCTTAGTTTTGAGCTCACTTAGGGTGGAGGCGATAATGTCACGCATGATCTGCATGTCAGCAGGCTGGAGGGCCCGGAGCACTCTGATGAAGAGATTGTCACCCCAAAAGTCCAAATGGGGTGGCAAAACCTGAGCAAGAACCCATCGCCGCCAAGCTAACGTGGCATCCGTGTTAACAGGAATGTGTTGCACAAATTGCTTCAGGATGAAGATGCGTGAACACAACAACATTGCAGAGACACGGTCTGTAGCTACATCACAAGGGCTTAAAGATGGCAAAGTGCCTACAGTTGGCAACATTTCTTCTGTCACTACCTCAAAGCCCTTGGAGCCAGATGTTGAACCTCATGTGCTTATGCATGAAATATAAAGGCCCCAATTCAAGCAAAGACCCTCAAGTGCAAGGTGTGTTTTACCCGAACCAGAGATGCCAAATAGATGGCTGGAAAGAGGAAGATTAGGATTTATTGTCTGTAAAATTGTCTAAATGTTACAAACACTGTGTTACGGATGAACAATCTTTCAATCCGATCCTTGTCTGGGTGGTTGCCGAGATCATGAAGGAGAAGACTTGGGTTAAGGGGCAGCTTTACCTCGAGGTCTGTAAGTTTGTCTTCACATCGGGTCGAGTCAAGATATCCATCCAATTTCCCAGTGGCCAAGTATTTAATGTAGTTTTCAAAGCCTTTAATTGCGGCGGCCATCATAGCGTTCGTCTCTTTGTCTGTGAGCGGGAATTGAGCGAACGAAAACTATTTACAATGCCATCCACACTTGAAAATGTCCCACCTACCTTCAGCTACAACCTGTTGCCTCCTCTCGTCTTCAAGGGATGTCCCTCTTGTGGTCATGTGAAGAAGTGTTTTGGTTGATGATTGACTAGGAGATTGTTGCAAGGAGAAAGATGGCCGGTTAGGAGTCTCCCAGAACGATCAATCTCCTTTTTAGTTAGATAGGAGTCAAAGCTCTAACACCATATGTTGTAAGTGGTTTTCGTTACATTATTAAACCCAGCCAGGTGGTTCTGCTTAAAAGACTGTAACAAGACAGTTACACTCAGTCGTGCACAGATAGTATGCAAATGTCTGATTAATTACCTGTAACGAGACAGTTACACTGTGTTGCATAAGTACAAGTAGTTAAGCAAGAAACCATTAACTCACCTCAGTCGTGCGCAGATAGTATGCACACATCTGAGGTGATGTGTACCTAGCTCCAAGACTAAATACGAAATGTAGTCTTTTCATGTACAAATAAGTAAATCAATAATCATGTTGTTGAAAATGTTATATGAAACAAGGTTAGTGTGATGAGACATTAAACAAAAAGGAGTCGGACAAAAATATATAACAATTGTGTCATTTCAGGACAATCGGAAACAAAGGGTTGATAGACTGTGTTGCACTTGAATTTCCAACACCCCCCCTCAAGGTGAACACAGTCCTAGTTCAGCAGCACAATGTTTGACCTTTGGTGAGGGCAATGCTTTGGTTAGGGTGTCAGCAACCATGCCGGCTGTGGGGCAATAGATAAGGCGTAGTTTACCATTTTCGATGACCCAACAAATGAAGTGAAAACCAGATGTCAATGTGTTTCGTGTGAGCGTGATATTGATGATCTTTTGCAAGTGCAATAGCAGATTGGTTATCAGAAAAGAGAGTCGGTGGACCAGAGATAGGTGTGAAAAGTTGCCCAATAAGAGTACGGAGCCATAATGCCTCTTTTGCAGCATGTGTTGCAGCAACATACTCACTCTCTGTTGTTGAAAGTGAAACAACTCCTTGACACTTTGAAGACCATGATACGGCTCCACCATCAATGAGGAAGGCATATCCTGATATCGCTCGTCGATCTTCACCCATACTTCCATCCACATCTGCAAAACCAGTCAGCACTTTCTCAGCTCCCCCATATGTCAATTTCAGATGCTTTGAGCCTAACAGATAACGATAGATGCGTGGAACAGCATCCCAGTGTGTTGGTCCAGGGTTGCTTGAAAATCGTGATACGGTGGTTACAGCATAAGAGATGTCAGGATGTGTGCCAAGAGAGGCATACATCAGTGAGCCTACCACTTCACAATAAGGGACATGACACATTATTGCATACTCTTCACCAGTTGAGGGGGCTTGCCCAGAATGGAGGTGAACATTCAGCTCCATTGGAGTGGATACAGGCTTAAGTTCTGTGAAACCAAAATGACGTAGAATAGAGTCAATGTAGGATGCTTGGGATAGGGAGATAGTATGTGTGTCTCGATTTCTTGTGACCTCAATGCCTAGAAACCAATGGAGTTCACCCAAATCAGTAATCTCAACGTACTTGCTAATTTGCGACTTGAGGGAAATAACATGATCAAGGGATTTTGCAGCTATAGTGCAATCGTCCACATGTACCACCACAATTGTGTGTTCGCCTGAGTCTCCACATCAAAAGAATATGGCTTAGTCAACATTGCACTGTACAAAGTTTAGTTTGTCGACTAGAGTTTCGACTAGCCCTGATACCAACGTCTCCCACTTTGTTTTAGACCATACAGTGTTTTATGTAATCAACAGACCTTTTTGGGGTGTTTGGACGATTTGAAGCCTGGTGGTTGATGCATGTAGAGGACCTCATCTTCAGTGAGGGTACCATTCAGGTAAGCACCTTTGATGTTGATCTGATGAAGTTTGAGGTTGAGATGAGCTGATAGGGCTAGGACAGTTTGTATGGAAGACAGGTTGGTGACTGGGGCATAGGTGTCAAAATAATCAACACCAGGGACCTGTGAGAAACCTTGAGCTACAAGACGTGCTTTATGGCGTACAATATGGCCAGCAGCATCTTTCTTGGCACGGAAAACCCACTTTGATCCTACCAGATGTGCTCCAGAGGATAAGTCAGTCAGCTCCCAGGTACCAGCGGCTTCCAATGTAGCCAACTCTTTACATATACCTTGCTCCCATTGTGGCCAGTCTGGACGACACTTTGCTTCTGCTAAAGAAACTAGGTTCTAATGCTTCAGCTTCTGCAATCTTGTCATTCATCTCGATTGCGACTTCAGATTCCTCGAGAAGATCTTCTTCTATTGCAAGCATCATTTGTTCTGCTACTCCTTCTTCCTCAAAAATAACATTCTCAGCTTGTGGAGGAAGTTGGATGCCATGTGGGATTGTAGGTTCACTAGGCCAGTGAGTGTTTCTCCCAGTGCCATTTATGATGTCCAAGATGCGTTGACTAGGCTTTTGAATACGCTTTGTGGGTGGTTCAGATGCAGGTGTGGTGGTATTACTGGGTGGTGGATCTGGTGAGTTGGACGGTGTCGATATTATTGCATTTGGAGTCTGAAAATCATCTTCCTCCCCCTCACATGATATCAGTGCTGCTGCAGATGGGTCAAAATAGACATTTCACTCAACAGTGACTCTGCGCTAAAGTGGCCAGTTGACTCAACAGCCATTCTCACTGGATGAGTCAATGCCAACCCAATGGCCTTCTTTTACACGGTTGCCCAGCTTATTGCCTGTTTCCAGGTGCACCCACACCTTGCTCCCCCAAACCCGCAAATACTGTAAGTCAGGTTTCTGTCCTGTCACTGCCTCATGTGATGTTATACCATTAGGCAAGGCCTTGGTAGATGTTCAGTTTTTCAGAAAGACAGCATGACTGACAGCTTCTCCCCATAGAAAATGTGGTAGGCCACTGTCATGAAGCATGCATGAACCTTCTCTATGAGAACGCGATTCAAATGCTCAGCAACACCATTATGCTGGGGGGTATCATGAACTGTAAGTTTTTGTGCTGTACCTGCATTCTTCAAATGGAGTGTGAATTCCTTTCCTAGGTACTCGCCACCTCAATATGAGTGAAGGATTTTCACCTTGGCTCCCATCTGTGTATTGCACCACACTTCATACTCCTTGTAAGCAGGAAAAGCATCAGACTTCTGCTTTAAAAGGTAAAGGTGTGTTAAATGAGTTTTATCATCTGTGAAGGATATATAGTATCTTCATCCCCACAGAGTAGCGACAGGTGCAGGACCCCAAATATCTGTATGGACCTCTCCAGTGAACTCTGTGGCGTGGTCCCCTTGGTGGGCCTTGGCAATAGGCTTCCTAGTTGCTTTGGAATAGATGCAAGGCTCACAGAAAGTAAGCTCATCTGATGTTGTATCCAGTTTGAGGCCGCTGACAAGGCCTTTTTCAACTAGTTGCTGTGCAACTTCAGGTGCAATGTGCCCCATCCGACGATGAAGTTCCATGACAGTGACACTTTCTGTTTCAGTTACAGCATGTGTAATACCACCAGTTTCATGGACCACTCTGTAAAGTCCTTTCACCGTCTTGGGAACCTGACCAATGACTTCACCATCAGGATCAGTGATAGTGCACATACCATTCCCAAAAGTGGAGGAGAATCCTTTTTCATCAAGATGACCAATTGACACTAATGTGTAGCCAACTTCAGGTGAAAAAAGCACTTCAGTAAGTTGAAGCATAGATACATTAAACCCATTTGGAACCTGGATGACCATTTCTCCAACTCCTGTAGCAGCAAAACACTGTTTATTTACAGCAGTGAATGACTTCAGGGGAATGCTGGAAAGGGTATCAAACATTTTGCGGTAAGGAGATATGTGTCATGTAGTTCCAGAGTCATATAACTCAACCACTGGCATGTCAGGACAATCTGTGCTGACCCCAGCAGCTGTTCCAACTTTCTCGTCCTAGGCTCTGGGTGAGTGAGACCTTTCGTCCATGAACAATCTGCTGTTGCTCATCTCAGATACTTCCAGGTCTTCCATTTCACAGCCTAGAGGTGAATCGTCATCACCTACTTCAGAGAACCAGTCATTGACATTCTCTTCATTTTCCATGTGGTCTTCAATATCTGCAATAGAGGAAGACTCGACAGACAGGAGCTCGGGTAAGGAGCTCTTGTCAAAAAGACTAAACTCAGACTCACTAACTGCAAATGCTCCATCCTCAGAGTTGGAGTTTTCAGCAACATTGGCCAAACCTTCATTCAGCTTCAGAAGGCCTTTATTTGCCTTGGGTGGGAGTGGACACTTGCGCTTTAAGTGTTCAGTTGAACCACAGTTCCAACAAGCCCGTGGGGGCCTATCACTGATGTATTGACTATTGAGGGATCTGGTTTTACTATCAACTGCCATGGCTTCGTGAGCAGTGTCAGTGCCCTTGACTTTGCAGAGGGTACTTCATTTTTTGATGTTCCCACTCTTCAGATATGATGGAAATGAGGATATCTGGGTCAATGGTCTTGGTGGGACTCCAGAGCTTGGCAGAGGTAAGCTGGTTTGAGGCAAAGTTGGAAAGAGAGTTTGGAAGGGATTTGATGATTGTAGAGCGATAATCCTTTTCATCAATTGTAACTCCAACTGTTGCAAGTTCCTCACGCTTTGTCCGTAAACCATCCAGGAACTGCCGTACATCACCTCCACCAGGGCACGATGACTCAAGGAATTGTGTCCACAGCTCTGTTTGTGCATATGCTCCTTTCTCAGTGAACTCCTGAGTGATCTCTGCCCACATGGCAGCGACAGTGGCAAGACCCTTGACACATAATGCTGTCGAATCAGGGATTTGTTGGGTAAGCAGGTTTTTCGCTAGGCTCTCATTCTTGTGCCATTTGTTGATACCTGCTGTTTCAACAGTGGTAGGCATGGTGGTGACAAGAGGGGATGGGCAGGGATTACTGCCATCAAACTGATTCCAGAGTTCTTTGGCTTCTACTGCAGTCTGGAAACGAAAAATGACAATCGCCCAGTTGGTCTCTTTCAGGTCAAGCTTGGGTACATTGTTAGGGAGGGTGTCAGTAGTGATGGCACCAGCGAGGGACATGGTTCGCCGAGGTAAGGCAGTGTACAAATAGTGAGACGTGAGATTATAGTGCGGGGCCCATAACCTAAAAGACTGTAACGAGACAGTTACACTCAGTCGTGCACAGATAGTATGCAAACGTCTGAGTAATTACCTGTAACGAGACAGTTACACTGTGTTGCATAAGTACAAGTAGTTAAGCAAGAAACCATTAACTCACCTCAGTCATGCACAGATAGTATGCAAACATCTGAGGTGATGTGTACCTAGCTCAAAGACTAAATATGAAATGTAGTCTTTTCATGTACAAATAAGTAAATCAATAATCACGTTGTTGAAAACATTATATGAAACAAGGTTAGTGTGATGAGACACTAAACAAAAAGGAGTCGGACAAAAATATATAACAATTGTGTCATTTCAGGACAATCGGAAACAAAGGGTCGATAGACTGTGTTGCACTTGAATTTCCAACACTGCTCGCTTTTGTTAAGTGACTAAGTATACCCAGGCTTGTAAAGGCATCTGGCAATCCTTTAATACTCTGGGAACAAACTCATAATAATACCCTATCCGTTCCTTCTGATAGGTATTGGAAATCCTCAATACAGTTGAATGATGACACCGAGTAAACAATGTGTTTCATGTCTTTGTCTACATCAGCCACCTTACTTGTTCTCTTTTGCCTTGTCACTTAACGAGCCTCTTCTGACATTCTTGTACATATTACCTGTCTTGTTCTCCAGCTGAGCCCACCAACTTCAACTGCTACAAAGCTGTGAGCAGAATACTGACTCCAGTATATATGTCATGCAATGTATGATATTTGATATTTTCTTGGCCACCATGTTGGCCTCCAGAAGAATACTGAATATTTTATTTTGGAAAGTCAGTTTAATTTGAGTACTTGAACAGCCTAATGATTGGCAAGTCCCAGCCTGGCCTGAAAGCCCCAGCTTAGGCCTGGCTTTGACAGCTTGGGCCTCCCAATATCTCAGGCCAGGCTTTAAGAGATGGCTTGGGCTGGACTCAGCCCAGCTTGAGCCCAGGCCACAGGTAAAAACTGGGATTTGTAAACATGTAGTGTAGTCTACTAATAAAATAAATGAATGGATATTATACATAAATTTCTTCTTCATCAGAGGATAGCTCAATTTCAAGCAATGTGGCCTCTGAATCCCTGATTGTACAGATCCATGCTAAGCACCTCTCACAGTCAGCTCCAAATCCATTGTGTACAAGGGGGCTGGAAGAGAAAGCTTACCAAAAGGCTTAAAAGGCATCCTGAATTTGAATTTAATATGGATCTCATCAATTCCTTTGAGATCTATACAGAGTCAATGATGTGAATGTAAAAGCACAAGACACCACAAGAGGTTGAATTAGTGATGGATTGCACACCTACCAATATGACTCCAAAATCTGAAGTGCAATGCTACCCTAGATCATTTAGAATGGTGCGGTGAAGTTAAGGTTGCAGCCTGCAAAAATATTCATAGCACAGACTAGCGCAAAGACAGTCATCTATTTTTAACTCTTTTTATTGCTGTAGCATCACAAAATCTCAGAAGTGATGTTAGTTTGATAGTGAAAGACATCCCCCATGTAGAACAAACTGTATGAAGATGAGACCCTTGGGTGTGTGGTGGGGATAGAGAAGGTATCAATCATTTGCAGAACAGGTGCGGATGTTGAGGGGATCAGATGTCTCGAGATCTGACTCAGATGAATCTTGGTGACAGTTTATTGAATTAAAAATACAGTAGCACTCACTACTTTACCATAGTAAAACGTCAACTACTACTTATTATTCCCTGCATTATGAACTTGGGAATTTAAAAAACATGGCACTCATGGCCAGGTAATGTGTCAAAGCCTACATTAGGGTGCCGGGCGTCTGTGCAAACCCAATCAGGCTGCATGACCTTGGGCAGGTCCATGCAGAGCCCAGCCAGCCTGATGTCCTGGCTGCACCAGGCACGACCAGTCTGCTGGGCGCCTGCTCAGAATCTGGGCAACTGGGATTAGGTAAGCTGGCACCTAGTCAGGCCGACAGGCCTGATTAGGATTTTCGGATTTTTCTGACACTGTACCTTGTTCCGAAAGTTTGACCAGTGGTAATTCACCATTTGATTGAACAGTTGCACTGGAGTCTCTCAAAAGCATGACAATGTTGGGCACAATGGCAGGTCAAAATTCGGCTGTGATCAGATGTCAGCCAGATTTCCAAACCATTATGATGTACCGCACCAGGTCAAATCAATCAAGTTCAGACCTAATATCCGAGTTTCAAAAATGCTAACAACAATGCCCCTCACTGCCAATTCATGTGTGTAAGGTACACAAGCTATATTGTATATGGATAATTCTATAAGAAGAAATTTAATGCTGAACTGAGAAGAAAATGACAAATGTTATACAACAGAAATACAATGGCTGCTGAGATGGCTCGTTGCTGTGTTCACTTGGACAATTTTCGGGAACGACAAAGTCATGAATAGCAAGCAGAGCAGACTGTATCCCCACTGTTGTTTCATGTTGCACTGCCATCACATTCTGTATATCTTCGAAGACCAATATGGTTCCCACCTCCAAACATACCTATAGTAGGGCTGGTAATCAATGACATAATCCTGTCAAATACGTGTGAATTCCAGTCAATCGACCCCTCAACCCAGCTAAAAGCGGTGTACCTCGACTAGTGCATGCAAATCGTCCCATTTTGAGGATGCCAATAACAACGGAAACGCACTCGATGGTTGTATCATACAATGATCAGCGATGAGGATCATCATGGTATGTTCAAAACAGAAGCCTCACGGGTACTCATTCATCATATACTTTAGAGCTAAAGCTGTCAACCCAGGCATGGAATATCAGTAAGCAATCGACCAGATTGATAGTGCTGAGGCGTGAGGTCCAGATGAGGATCGGGAATGTGTGGCTGATGAGTTTGACGAGGGGAGAGAGAGTATGCATACGATGTGGGAGCGTGGCTGGATGAGGCAGAGGAGTGGCGACTTGGACGAGTGAGGACTTCGGTTGTAATACGGTTGGTATTAGGTGTTGTGTTAGTCAGACGATAAGCTGCACGGGTGCTGGATGATGGAACAGGGCCAACCCCGGATGGGAGAGGCGACGTGGTCATAGTTGGTCCTCTCCCAGACGGTGACCTCATAGGTCTCTTCCCTTCAGCAATCACATGCTGAGTATGCTGTTCTACATTAGAGCTTCCCCCAGATAGTACACGATGAGTATTTCATATTATACCCATTTGAATGGTGTTTATTGCTATTGTTTGACTGTGATGATGGTGACAAAGTGGGACTTGGTGATATTAGAAATTATTTAAAGCAGAGATTACTTACCATGTAGCGGAGCTCCAACTTCACCTGAAGAGATTAGCCAGGTGACCATGGCAACGGCAAGGTCACCAGCGTCCACCGGAGCAGACCACCACCACCTTATCACTTGCTGCAATCAGTTGTCTCCGAAGATCGAACTTTGTCAGCTAAGGTAGAGGGTGGCTAGGGGAAATGGACTGTGATGGTTTCGAGCCGACAAAAGCTCTCATCAGGGGGATACCGCTACCCCTACCATTTCGCCCTTCTAGAGTTACTGTTTAAAAGTCTACTACTGAGCCTGAGAACCAAGGGGAGTGATGAGATAATGAATTCATGCTGTCCTATGTGTGCATCAAAATTTCGAGAATCTTGGACCCAATGGTGGGTTGTATACGGTTGGGTGGTACACCTGTCAGGAGAGGGAGGCTTCAACCACGATCAGCGATTGCCGATGACAGGTCGTGGAGCGGGCCAGCAGGTTTCCCTGCTGGGTCGACTGTCGATGTCCATGCAGCAAGACGATGGTGGACCACCAAATCCATGCTGGACACACTTGACGGTCGTCGGCTGTCCACTTCAATTCATTACTACTACGATTAGCACTGAGCCACTGCTCCACTGACCTCACACTGCACACTCTTGTCCCTTGACAGTCTTCGACTGTCTGCTTAAATTCATTACTCATATGATTAGCACTGAGCTGCTGCTCCTCGTCATCTCAATGAACTCCCAGTGCCGTGTACTAAAATCCATTGCTATGTTTATCTAATAGTGTGCTTCTTATTTATTATAGATTGGCATGGGGTTTCCTCAACCTATGGTTCACCTTCAATGTGAACTTTACCGCTGGAGGTGAGGAGTCATTGTGTTAATATATTCCCTACTCACGTAGTTCTTCGCAACTCACCAAATGGCTCAAAAAAGGCGAGTATCTTTTGAGTTGACTGTTCATTCCTTTCACTTATTGTTCAAAACTACAGGGGAACCAACTAACAAGGAACAAAAATGAACTGAGTATCATTTGAGTCGACCCTTCATTCCTTTCGCTTATTATTCAGAGCAGTCCAAAAACCAATGATCATGAATGAAGGTAAGCATCCTTTGTCTTTACCATCTGTTCCTTTCTTTATAATACATCTTCTCAGACATGTCAGGTGCATATCAAATGGGTGCAATGGCTAAGTGGCATATGTTGTCAATCCTGGTCTCGTGTTATGCCGACCGCCTGTTCAGATTGTGGGTTAAAATCTCACAAAGCCACCAGGGAGTTTTAGTGGGTTTGCACTTGGCGTTGGTGGATTGGGTCTGCATCAATGCATTTCTTCCTGGGAGGGTTGTATACTGCATCAGCGCAACATGTTGTTAGTCATGTTTGATCGTTGGCTACCTCCAAAAAACAAAAGAAAATTAAATGTAAATGAAGAGGCCGACTCCCTCACGAAAGAAGCCGTTAACCTCCGCCCCCCATCCTCCACTCCACCATCTCCTGGGCCCTGGAACATGCCAAGTCCCATGCATTGAGACTCTGGCATCAGGACTGGTGCCGCCTCCCCCACACCAGCCAAGCTGTCATTGCCCTCCATAAACCCCCCACCCTATGGAGGCCCCCGCATCATCCAGGCGATCATGGGCCACAGCTTCTACAGCACCTATTACCACTGTTTCCTCCCCGACCTCCCTGCCTCCTGCCCCTGCAGCACTGCCGACATCCAGTCCCACCTCCACATCCTCTCTGAGTGCCCCCTCTATGAGGAGCACTGACACACCCTCCTCTCTGCCTCCCAAGATCTGTCACCTGCCATCTTGACACCCACAAAGGCCTTGAAGCCCTGGCCGAATTTATTGCCACCTCCAACGCCTTCTGTAAGACATCTGCACTACCTCCCCCCCTCACAACTTCATCAGTTCTCCCCACCCCAGGCTCTTTCTGGATCCTCCCTGCCTTCCCCCATCCTTCTCTCGACCCTCCTGCCCCCCCCCCAACCCACTACTTCTATACCTTTCTCCTCTCTACCTACCTTTAGGGCTCCTTTTCCCCTAACCACCATGTATCTTAGTTATGCGATGTGGTATATAAATGTATTAGATAAAAAAAAGATGGAGGCACATGATATATGTCCTTGACAATGCTCAGTCTTTGACTGTGTGCATGTGTAGACATTTTGATTGGTCTGGTTTTCACGGTCTAGGCCTGTGTGAACATCCTGTGTACCATTTTGTATGTATATACTTACATACCTTATGCATGCTGATGAGTCCTGAACTTCCACCTTAGACCTGTACTTGAGCGCTCTTACATATCAAATATACATTATTTGCCATTTTCTTCTTACTCCAGCTTGGAGCATGGATCAGCCTTTGAATGCGTCAAATTACCTAAATTGTACTTAAAGTAAAAAGTTCCAAGTACATTTCAAGTGCGAAATGGTGGCTCATTCACCTTACTTACCTTAAATATGATTAAGTGCAATAAGGGAGATCAAGTACCTAAAACATTTTCCTGATGTGATAGGGGCTATAGGAAACGGTGTCGCATGACATGTTTCTTTTTTCAAAATAAGTACACATCATCCCTATCGACCCCTACATACCATAGTGTTCTTTTTAGCACTACGAATTGAGGTGAATCCATATTAATAAATAAATAAACGAATACTATTATCGCCATAATCCCCGTCGCCGTCCAGTCGGCCTGCAAAAGTTCCATGTCGAATTGGCTGTCAGTCTTCTGTATCAAATTCCTTAATCCGCCAATCCACCTACTCCTCATTGCCATAAACCACCGTCGTTATCTTCCCAAATCTATCGCCCAGAACGATGAACTCTTCAATTTATTACGCGAATCTTTACAAACACGCTCCTTTGCAGAGTTTCCGCGCCTTCGTGGCTTTTGTATATCCCTCTCCCCCCTCTCCCCACATTCCCTTATTAGACATCCTCCAGCCTCTTAGTGGCCCACGTCTAGGTGCGCCATCTATTTTGCCGCAATGGACCATAGAAACTTAGCAACTTTTGATGCATATAATATGGATCGCGCCCCTTCAGTTATCGTGCCTATTCCTCCCTTCCCCCATTCCGTTTTGCTGCCGCGTATAACGTACCCAAGTGAACGACGCTATCCCCTTTGACCACTAATAACACTCTTTCTCGGACAAAAACTACAACTCCCAAATTACCGCACCGCCACCTTGCAAGCGACTATCTTCCGTCAACATCCATTAATCACCCGTGGTACGTCTCTTTTCAGAGTTGATCCATCATCCACTCTCTCGCCGTTCTCAAAGTCAGCTGCCCAAGTCAGAAAAGAACACCAGAATCTGTGTACATGAACCACGCCCATAGCATCGCCTCATCCCATTCACAGCATAATTCGGTCCGAAACCATCTTTCCATTATTTTATATTTTCCCCAACTTCACCTCTCAAGGACTTGTACCGACGTGACCTCCAGTCATCTTTTCATTTTCATGTCTTGATGTTTTTTTTACAGCTCGTTATCAAGACCGGAAACAAATCAACAGACCTCCACTCCAAGAATCGTTGACATTCCGTGCCGAAGCCTTAGAACACCATACGGCCAACTCTCTCTCCAAATCGCTTCCTTCAAGTCTTGCCTTGTCTCTGTGTCCGACGCTATTCTTAGAAATCGGAGCGAGCGTGCTTTCCATGAACATGCCATCCAAACCTTGAACCCCGGTTTCCCTGTCCCGTCATTCCATCATCAATCCTTAAACAGACGGCTTGCCTTCACCGTATTCCACACTATTTTCAGCACAGACTTTCAGCGATAAATCAATGTATGTATTTCGGACTCGTATTTGTCCTCGCAGATCAAAGTCTTCTTCCAACATGTACTATATATCCAAAATCCCCCTATCATCAGTTTTAGTTAGGTCTTGGAATCCACACATCCAGATCATCTATCGCTGTACTTGAACATAGCTGACTTGGAGCCGTATAGGTTGCATCCGGAGCCCATTAAGGTCTACCGGTTACGCCTCAGTAACACTCCCCACCCACTCAATATAACTACACCGCGCCGAGTTCCGCGGCGCTCACCCAACTCTACGGAGGAGTTGCTTAGCCCCCATTCACAGCTTATTTCTCATCAAACGGGATAGCGTTCTTCACTTCCGTGCCTTATACGCCCCAGAAAAACGGAATCGCAGAGAGAGGAATACGCACCACAACTGAAAGGGTCCGATATATCTTATACCCATCAAATCTTCCTAAATTTCTATCGTCCATTGCGGTAAAAAGATACTGTACCTTAACAATCAAACCCCTTCTCCCCCAAATGACCGACAAACTCCTCTTCAACGCATTAATGGCGAGAAACCGAGTTTGTCCGATGTACGTATATCCCGAAGTCCTCTTACTATACCAATTCCTAAGCAAAAATGACAAAAATCGGCCCCCTCATGCTGGATGGATCGCTATTGACGGGATCATTCGCCCAGCGCATTGTGCAACGTTTGTCCAAAGTCGTTTGATTAATGTTATTGTATACTTACTAGACTTAATTTCAGCAGGACGGACGCAACTATCAGAGGTTCCATCCCCACATTAGTCCCAAGATGAATACCATCATCCACTCCAAGTCACAAACTGCCGGTGATGATGGATCGGAGTATATGCTACCGGGTTCGTGTTATTTATTTTTAATTTTCACATCATATATTACTTAACTATCCTACTATTTACAGAGTCTTCCTTCATCGACCGTGACGATGAAGTGTTGGCTGGTACGAGCACGCGGACAGACTTGACTCCAGCATTTCGTTCGTACACTTCATTTCTTTGCCCAGATCTATAAAAACTCATAAAAATCGGCGATAATTGCAGATATGACTTCTTAGAAGCACAAAGGGTTTGACCCATAAGTCGTTAACACCTCAACCCCGTTACCAGGGAAAGAAAAGGCGAGACAAGACAAGGTGTTCAATAAGAGAGGAGAACGGCCAACACGATTAGACAAGTACGATTTGGTTTGATTAATTTTGGCGATTATACTCGCTTCTTATCATCTAGGCAAGTGGGGGATGGCTCAGTGGGACAGCACTTACGCCTGAACTGGGGTGGCAACAGGTCGGAAAGCCAGTCCCGCTTGTACAACTACCCACGGCAACGTTCGGCAAAGACACTTGGGGGACCTCTAGCTGCTGAGATGGAACGATTGCCTCCGGCTGGGCCTCCACCACAACGTAACCGACGGCGGAAAGAGAAGTAATGGGATTAAGCAGGGGCAGAACCGAAAGCAGGGGCAACAGGGGAGGCAGCGGCGGACGAAAAGTAGGGGCAGCGGCCGACAAGTAGTATTGGCAGAGGCCAGACATACTTCTTTCTTTTCCAGTTCTCCTTCTCCTTCTTCTTTCTTTGGATATTTCTCTTTGATCCATTTCTCTGGTTCATGGGCTAGGGGGGTCACTCGGTTAGTTCTGACTCATATCTTTGAGAACGGGGTGCGTTGTTTTATCATCTTTCTCGATATGTTGACCGATTGATTATGGTTCAGCTGGTCTGTTTTGTGAGTATTGTGTCTTCGGAGTTTCCTCGGCCGAATACTTGCTGTGCAAGCACTTGAGACGTCACTGAGGTGCTGGGTGGTGGATAATTAAACGTACGTCCACCTTTTAAACCGTAGTAGTCCTTTCTAACGTTGTCTTTCCTCTTTGTTCATCTTTCAGCGGCTTGGTGCAATGGGGCATCCACACAAGGGCTTACTTGAAATTCCTCACTACTGAAGTACGTAGCATTCTCATTTGCTTTCGTCTTATCTAACGCATTTTTTCAGTACCGTAACTGAGGCATGACTACCTCAGCACCCACCCCCGGCAATTTGACATAGTACTGAGCCGACTCAAGATTGGATGGTGGAACTTGGGGAAAAATTAACACCCAGTGAGTTGTCTATTATCCTATATATCCACTAATAGACCTATATATTTGTTTGTAGCACGTCAAGATCGGGTTACTAACACTGATTTTATAGGGCTTTCCTGGCTTCGACCGCGGCCTCCCGCGACAACTCTGTTGGCAGCCTACCTCAGACTGTATCAGTTGGTATGGGTAAAATCCGGCGAACGGCAGCCCTATGTGTATTCCCCCCGCGAACGAGACCTCGTTCGCGCACGGCATTGAAAGGGGTGTCTTCGCCATTCAAACTGTTGCCTTTGCCGTTCAAACTGTTGCCTTTTCCGTTCAAACTGTTGCCTTCGCCGTTCAAACTGTTGCCTTCGCCGTTCAAACTGTTGCCTTAGCCATTCAAAAACCGTTGCGTGTTGCCCTCCACACCCCTTTCAAACTCCAATATTGATGATTGCCGTCGACCTGTCTTTTGTCATGATTTTGATCACAATCCACATTGAGCTCCCAATCCCCGAACCATAAATCCAACTCACCTGTTCACCACCCCACGCCGCCTCGATGCAGATACAGGTGGAGGCGCAATACTCCTCACACTAGCACCCCGTGATTGATATTGGTGATTCTGACCATGTTTCTCCGCCTGACTCTGCTGCTGCTGTGCCTGCACCTGAGGCTGTTGCGTAGTGGCAGCCCGTCCCTGCTCAGCTGCAGTATGTGTGGGCGTAGAGAGTAAAAGGACCGGTCCAGGTTGGGGCTGCCCTTGCATCTGTGCTTGAGTGTGCGCCTGGGAGAATTTGGAAGGGAGTCCTGGCGAGGGGTCTGTGAGAGGTGCTGTTGTTGCGGTCGTTCGGTTGAAACGTAGCTGGGGATTGGGATTGGGTGTGTGACTGGTGTTGGAAGTGCGACTGTGGAGAGCCATGCAACTGCAATTGCGATCGTGGTGATAGCTCTGGGCCTGCAAGTGCGAGTGCGAATGTGGGTGAATCCACATCACCTCCCCTGCCCCACGGCCGCCAACGGGAATTGAAATGAAAACTCCATACTATAAAAATCACAGAATGGCTTGAATGCACGTCATTAGTGAAACCCCCGGCGAGGATACCCGGCAGTGGGTTGAAATTGGAATATTGATGTGTGCGGATACACGGAACGGCATGACCTGGGTATTGCTGAAATCGAGCTTGTGCTTGCAATTGTTGATGATAGTTATTTCTGCTGAGATGTACCGAGGTATTTTATAGGTCCTGTTGAGGCATTGGCGGCAGGATGGTGGTTGTAGACGAAGAGACGTTGAGCTCGAGCTCGAAATCGGAGTCGGAGAGACCAAGTCGGATTGGACTGTGAGGACTTGATTAGGACATGAGGATAATTTTCAACCGTGACGTTATATGTATTCAAGTGGACCGATTCAACGGTTCACTTATACCGCAAGACCCAGTTACCCCCTTGGGCTAATGAATCTCTGACACAGGTGTATTTCCAAGAGGTAAAGCCGCCGTTGCGCCGTGTCCCGACCATACGACGACACGACGACGACTATTTGAGGATCAATGTGTCTCAATATACTCATATGCAATAGATCGATATATATTTAGGTGGTTTTAATTTTCATAACCCGGCTACAATCACGCTTTCCCAGCGTTTCAGAGATTCTGACGATAAGCAACGGGTTGGGATGGGTACGCTACCACCACACCCTCCGTGCCTCTTGCAAACGTCGCCCCTGATTACTTTCTGCTTCTGGGGTGTCTAAATTACTCTGTCAGACACTCGCATGAATAAAGAGGGGAGTGAGCCACTCAAATCCTGAGGTATTGGCACACGTAACTCCTTATACAGGTGACAAACGGGTTTAGTATCGTTTCAAACAAGAATCCCGTGCTTACTGATTATCAATTCGTGTGGAGGGACACCCTTAAGCCCGTTTTTCTCAATGTAAAGCGGTGCGTATGGTCTCCATGATTTCATGACTCAAGAGGTATCCAAGTTCCGTGAACAAGAGAAATAGAGAATCACAAAGCAGGGATCTTCTATACAAGCTTCATAAATATCAAGGGGGTGTTTAAGCGGGAAGGAACTGGACGACTATCTCTTCAGTGTCCGTCCACGAAAAATACTTTGCCATTGGTTTTCCACCTTGTATTATTACATCCCCAGGAAGCTTTAACCGATCAAAACCATTAAGTAACTTCGGGTTCTCCACACAAGATTTCAGGGAACCACCCATGCAGATTGCCAGTCCCTACAAAATGGCCCGTGACTTTGTCCCAGTAACCCGCGTCCCCCAATACTGTAAATCCCTTCTCTTCCTCCCTAGTGTTTTTTGTCAAAAAGAAGGATAGATCTCTGAGGCTGGTTCAGGATTATAGGAAACTAAATTACATAACAATCAAAAATTCCTATCCCCTGCCACTTATATCTGACATAATCAGCAAGTTGAAGAAAGGCAAATGCTTCACCAAATGGGATGTCAGGTGGGGTTATAACAATGTCAGGATACAGAAGGGAGATGAATAGAAGGCAGCATTTAGGACCAATAGAGGACTATTGAACCACTGGTCATGTTCTCTGGAAATGGACTTTGGAAGAGAAAACTGCTTTTCAAGCCTTGAAAGACAGAGTCATTCATCCCCAATTCTTATCTTCCCTGATGACAACAAACCTTACAGACTAGAAGCAGATAGTTCTGACTTTGCAACTGGTGCTGTTTTGTCTCAGGAAGGGTCAGATGGAAAGTGGCACCCTGTGACTTTCCTCTCCAAAAGTCCGAGTCAAGTAGAAAGGAATTATGAAATTCATGATAAAGAAATGCTGGCTATTATTAGAGCTCTGGATGAGTGGAGGCACTATCTAGAAGGAAGCAGTCACTCTTTTCAGATCTGGACAGACTACAAGAACCTAGAATATTTTTTGTCTGCCAAAAAACTTAATAGAAAGCAGGCTAGGTGGTTCTTGTTTTTGTCCAGTATACTAGGTAAGAAACAGATTATTGGAAGGCTGCTCAAGAAGTGGATGGTACTAGAATGGAGACTATCAGTAAGTAATGAGGTACTGAAAACTATTATGAGGTAGTGAAGTATACAAAAGGATTAAAATGACAAATAGGATGTTTGTGCAGGAATAGTGACAAGGGAGTGAGATGGGATGGGAATGGAAATGGAAAACCAGAGGGGTGCATGGGAACTAGAATGTATATCGGGGGTGCTGTGAGTAGTACCATGTATGGGGAACCCAATAATAAGACGTAGTGGAGTTGTTGGGTCTAAAATAGGTTGCAGGGGTCCAAGGTGATGGGATCCTAACAAGAGCAGATAGTACAATAGAAGTAAAATACAACACTTGGCTCGATCGACTGGAAGGCCAAACTACTAAGCGTTGTGAGAGGAGGACATTCGCAGCTTGCTGGGAGTCTCTTTGGAAGTGGGTCACAAACTAAGAGTGAAAGAGAAGAACTAGAAGGGGGTAAGTTGATTTTCAAACTGAGGAACTGTAACATACATGATAGAAGCTTTATACTAAGGTATAACAGATTTTTAGAGGTCTGAAAATGGAAGTGGAAAGCAGAGATGGATCAAAAGAAGTACAGGAAGGAACAGGGAACAAACTGAAACTAAATACAAGGTAACAGAGCTATTCTAAAGGATATAAGGTGGCAAAATGATGATTACAAAGTGAATGGACCACAGGAGAGCATCAGAATGAAGATGGAAATGGAAATGGCTAAGGTATCCTCTACAATACACCAAGTTTCAGAGTGCTGATGTGGCAGTCCCAAGGTGCAGGGCAATGAGGTCAGGGTGCCAGAAAGGTACATCAGAGTAGGAATGGGTTGTGGGAGTCCATGTGAGATATGGATCCTGACATTGAGAAGGAAATGGAATACTAAAGGGGTAATCTCCAGTAAACCAAGTTTTCGGGGGGTCGAGATGTCAGTCCATAGCCTAGGGGCCAATGTTGGGGTCCTAGAAAGGTTTACCATGGTAGAAACAGGTTGTGGGGCCCAAAACAGTGAGGATCCTAACAGACCTCCTGACTAGTATGATCCCTATCATTGGCCCCCTGATTATTACAGTTTCCTATTGGTGGCCACCCAACTAGGACTTCCCACACTCCTTAGGGTTTAGATCTTAACATAGATAAATTATAATTTTTCAGAGTGAAGTAAGGTGATTTTTTAAGGTTTTATATCATAGAATATATTAAACAATTCATTGTGACTTCAACAAGGTTTCTTATCAAGTAATAAATTGTTTTATTGAAAATTTCTAAATATTTTATTTGCAATATAAGTAAATACTTATTATTCCTTTGAAGTATTGATTTCTGAATCTTTTCTTTGAATATTAATTCAGAGTAAGAGTTCCTAAGCTCTTGTGTTTTAACCCTACAGGTATGAACCTCGCAGGTGAAGGGTACCAATTCCCTGCCAGATACCTACAGGGTGGATGGCATAACTCGTCACTCAACTGAGCAATTAAAAGTCCATGAGAGAAGTGAAGGCCTGCAGAATGCATGAACTATGGGGTTGCAATTAACCTGTTAGAATATGATAATGTGATTAATCGTAATCTCATATCTCATCTTGTGACTGTATAGGTTCTGACCAGTTCACACATGTGATTGTTATATTTAGTTTAGTGTTCACTAGATCTGTAGCACATTTGTGCATAGACCAGTGCACATACCATGTATTCTAGTATATAATTAGTTTAGATGAGGAGTAGATCCCTCATCTGAAAGCCTAGTTATATCACTGGTTTAGCATCTACCCACTCTACTCTTAGTGGCTATGCTCCAACAGTAGAGAGTCCTTGTACTGTGACCACCAGGTTAGCCGATTATTTTAACAAAACCAGGCCATGACTTATGACTACAGGGAGGTGATTATAATGGTCATTTCCAGCCGTCTGAAGAACAGATTTTCATCTGGATTGGCGAAATTGTGGGACATCTGTTCCTTGAAATTCATCATTGTCACTATTCACTCATCATACCTGATTTCCAGTGTCCAGGTCAGGCGACATGCCACTCTCTGCCAGAGGTGTTTATTATCCCAGATGAGGAACCCAAATCTTGACTGGGGTGGTAGCACCACAAATACTGATACAAAAGGTGGGAATGGACCCAAAGGCTTCATTGGGATCAATCAAGCTATCATTTTATAAACAAGTTGTGAATCTTTGGTGGCCTTTTAGAAGTACTAGACGACTTTCAAATGTCCATCTGCGTGAAGCCTTCAAATCTTTGGAAAACACCTCCTTAAATTGGTGGTAACAGCTGGGAACTAAATCCTCAAAGGTGTTCCTCTGATCCTGTTTATGAGATTCTTCTGCCAACTTCTGAGATACAGTAGAAGTACCATTGACATGAGCTTGAGGATAGACAGTTGTAGCCCAGATCCTATCACTGTCTTCAATCTCTGACTGGTTATCTTCCTCCCTTTCATCATCTTCAGTCTCAATGAGACCAGGGAGTTTTCTCTTAAATTCTGCTGCCTTCTTCTACCTCTTCCTCCTAATTCTCAACTTCTACCAGACATTGAGATGGACACCTGGTAAAGTGCACTTCTCCAGTTCTCCAATTTATTTATGGGTTGTGTTGGTACAACCAAGTGTGTCCAATAATAGCAGACTTATTCCCTAGATCACATACAGCAAAGGTGGCTTTTTGTAATGTATTAGTACTATTTAGCATACTTGTAAACTCTTTTTACTTGAGTTAAGTAGCGTAGCTTGAGAACGGAGACTCAAATTCAAATTAATCTGTATGTAGGAGTTTTGTCAATTAAATCAGTATCCACTTTTATTCAACTATGTGCCCATGTCCCTTTTCCGAGGAGAAAGCTCAACTCAAGGAAACAAGACGGTCAACAGATTGGCAAGGAGAGTACTCAACTTAAGCACAATGTGTGGACCTAGTAGGCAAGTGTAGCTAAATGAGCAAGTGATGTGATATTGAATGATAATAAATACATGATTTGGGCCTGTATTTATACTAGTCCAGGATCCTGCTTACTAAGTGATGTGACTAGGAGAATGAGTCAGTATTTCCCATACTTGACTCATAAGTGTATTTCAGAGTCATCCAACCAGCTATGACTATGTATCTGAGTCATAGCTCTGATCATAACTCATAGCATAGTCATATTGACATCAACAAGTCATCTCCCTCAATATGTAGTCAAGGAGATGGGGTAGATTGCATACTATAAGGGCTAGAGATACCTTATTAGTATGTAATCCATGACTCTGCTGGTTTCCATGGCAAATCTTATGTTATCAGAACAATGACATCTTAAACTCTTGAGCCAAAGTTAAAGGATCCAGTCCTCTACTATTTGACTAATGTCCCTTAAAGGTTAAACAAAGAAACAAAGTGATAAAATATATGACACTTTTTCTGTATGGTTTTGGAATATCATTGTTAAATGTATGTACCTCCTCTTGGATAGATCCTCCATGATTCAGTGTTCCATCAACATTGTAGACTGGAACAGCTCTAGGGAGCTTGACAGTGTTAAGGTTATGATACTCCACAAATTTGTTATCCAGAAAAAGACCTGTGGCTCCAGAATCAAGGAGGGCTGTAACAGAGATTCTGGTCCCTCTATCAAATGTCCTGAGAACAACTGGACGGTGGGTAGAAGTTGTGGGATGGGTGCTTCCAATAAAAGTTTTTCATGGGAGAATTTCTGAGTGAGATGTTACTGACATAGGTTTGACTTCAGTGTTTAGAGAGTCTTATTGAGATGGGGTAGTATCTGGCAGACTATCTAACACACTAAATTTGTTGCTCCATGGGGATATATACATATTTTACCAATGGTGCCTTCAAAATCCTGCTTTTCCTCCTCAATCCCCTTCCTCTCCTTCTCTATTCCTTCTTCATATATGCCTTGAAGGCATCATAATCCATACTATTAATGTCCATGTTGTTGGACTTGCACTGATTGGTGTTGTGCCCTGGTTTCCTACATTTGAAACAAATAATGGGTTTAACAGACTTCCAACCTGAATCAACCTCTATAGGTACAACATCAGATTGTTTAACATTCTGAGCTGCTTCACTGGAGGGGTTAGGAAGGTTGTTCTGCTGAAGTGGGACTGGTGTTTGAGTCGAATCTGTTAAGAGCAGAAACTGACAGATGTCGGCTGGCCGACAGGGACCGAACGGAAGGACTTGGCTTCAGCTTATGTGCTGTGCCCTCGCAAGTTACCGTCAGGTGTCCTTAAATTTCGGGTGGGCGAAAACTAGTCCTGTCAAGTAAACCTCTCGGTAAACTACCGATCGGAAACTGAAGGATAAGTTGAGGGTTGGGTTGAGGGGTCGGAGACCAAGAGTCGGAGGCTGAGAGAGTCAGAGACTGAGAGAGTCGGAGACCGAGAGAGTCAGAGACTGAGACAGTCGGAGACTGAGAGTGTCGGGGACTGAGAGTCGGAGATTAGAGGTTGAAGTCGTAAATGTAGGTTGAATCGTAAATCGGATGGAGTCGGAATGTGGTGGTCGTGAATAGATAATGGAGTCGGAAATTAGAGGGTATCTAAGTCGATCTAAGTTGATATTCTAAGTTGATATTCTGATTGTCTAGTAGTTACATTACAGCAGGTTTATATATGGGTTATTGGCGTCTAGAAACTACTAACTAAGGGAAGAGCGGAAAACGGCATTGACAAATAAGCTTGACTAGGAACCGGAAAGTTACGATAAGATCGGAAGCCGAGATTTAGCCGAGAGCGGAATTACGAGAAAAGGGAATAGTCCACGGGCTACAGGTATATATGGGCATATGTGAAACATAGAGTAAAACGGATCATCATAATGAAAGGGGACGTATCAAAGCATAACCAGATGGTAGAGTATATTTTGACAGGGGTGTAAACGAGGTTTGATCGCCGCAAAGGTATACGTCAGTGTCGGTGTTCTGAATGTTGCCAAAATGATGACTTGATCAATAACTTCGAACATTGATAGACTGTAGTATTCTCGGAGACCATCGGGTTGCGACATGGGTTACGACACGGTCGTAACAGAATCGTACGACTTGGCATATCGGCAGTCAGATCTAGATGTTGACAAGTGTGCAGAGCAATAAGATTCTGTATCAAGTAAATATTGACTAGCCCTTGGGCCAAGCGATGTGAAGACTTATTCCATAAAAGTCGCCAGACACTCTTGCAGTGGGTCACATAATATTTTAGCATAGCTCCAAGTCATCAACCCACAGTAAGTGCGATACTTTATCTCTTTTTATTTGACAGATGGTGACCGAATAGAATGTTTGTGCCACGGAAATCAAGGTGTTAGATAACCAGTTAAACTCAGTGGTTGTTTCATAAAGAATTAACTGAGTCAGTGAATGTCAACTACTATCAAGTGTTGTCTGCTCACACTCAGTGTATGGGATACTCATTTTTTGTTGATTACTCATACAAAGAGAGAAAAAGGTAGGAAATTATTTGAAATTTCATGCTATATATCAGAAGCACTTGCCTGGACAAAGCCTTTGCAGATTTCTCTTTAGCAAATGAGGACTCACTTTTTAGTCCCCATGCATCAGTAAAATGAGTAAGTGCTCTGGAGCCTCGGGGCGGCTCCAGCGGCATCGGAGTATTCAGAGAACATCGCCCGGTTTCAAATGCTCTCAGAGCACTATAGAGACGGTAAATGCTCACAACATCTCTTTTCTCTCACTGGCTCTCACTGCTCTCACTACTCTAGTTGCTCTAGCTGTGTCTATAATATGTTTAATAAATATTCATTTAGATAAATAAATTAGAAATTTTCAAATAAAATTGTGATTCAAAAAATGTCTATTTGATATTAGTGCCACTAGTAGTGTACCTAATGCTATAATATGAAATATTTTTATGCTCGCCAATCACCAAAAACCATTGAGTCACTGCATTCAATTCCACCCCCATCGCTGCTCCCTCAAATTCGAGTCCCTAATCCGAAGCCGCATCCATCTCAATTTCCCCCGATATGAAATTATCTTCAGTATCAGACCCTCCTCCATCGGTGAGTTTTGCCCTAGCACCAAACATTAGTGGTAAAAATGGAAAATAGGCAATTTACTTACATCCAATTTTACCCCCACCGCCGCTCCCTCAAATTCACTAAAAAGGGATAGTTAGTCTGAGCCTTTCTCTACAGGTTATTGTCACTATCCTGCAGAACCAAAATCAAGAACACCCACTAAGCGCAATCGTGACCGTTGCATGTGCAAGCTTCTAAACAGCCTTCTGCACGCCATCTGAATCCAGCAGCCGCAGGTCCATCAATCTTGTGCGCACTGTTGCAACGATGAAGAGTATGCTTGATGCATATTCACAATGGCGTAGTTGACCAGACGGTGATTATGAGCAGGGTCCCGCATGTGGTGTTATGTGCATGTGATGAAGGTGTTTCAGGGCATGGTTTTCAAGATCCAGTGCGAATCCATCCGAAAAAGGAAGAATATGTAGCTGTTGCGTTCATGGGAAGTGCTGCCTCGAATGGAGTGCGTCCTGTCTCCCTTTCTATTTCTTTTACTATTTCACTTTGGCGGCATCTGACTGGTAAATCGATGTAGGTTCATAAATGCAGTCTCCCTGTACTGTTGTACTACCTCTCACCTGCCACTGGTGGGGTCTGTCGCCTCCTCATGTGATGCCAGTCGTCCCAGGTTTCTTCTCGTGCGGCGTCAGTGGTGCCTGCAGCAACACCTACCTCGTTCGATACTGAGTTGCGACAGCACCCTTATCTTTGAGGTCCCTGAACGCACAGCGGCGTCTGAGGCGATTTACAGCGATCACAGTGTGGATCAAGCCGATGAAGTACGGTTCCCATCTATGTTGATGCATATCAATTGTCTGGAGGATACCCTTAGTCTTAAACCTAAGAATAAAGACGTACCTCTCCTGTGTCTTCATCAATTTGAAGTTTTCCATAGATATAGCGATGGTCTTGTAATAGGAAATTTACACATCTGATTACATCTTGTTAGTAAGTAAAAAAGAGAGCAAATGTACAACTTACTTGTTGGTTATTTTGAAGTTTGTTTAATAGAGCAAAGTTAGGTATAGTTCATTTGGCTTTGACCATGATGAAAGGGATGTGACATGGAACGATGAAAAAAAATTTAGGTTCATACAGTAAGACTGTCGGAGTTTCAATTTCTGGCAGATCACTATCAGAGCTTAACATTTTTTGTATAAGTATGACCAGAGCCGAAGAGCTGTACCTCAGTTGATTCTTACTTCATGTCAACTGAGGTACATGGCCATATATTTGTTCACTATTACAACTATATTAATCTTGCCATTCTTTGTAGATACAATTTCTTGTTATACATAGTATTTAAATCTATGCAAATGTATGTATGCTCTCTCAGAGCCTCTGAATTTATGTACACTCTCTCAGAGCCTCTGAATGTATATGCGCTTCTCTCAGAGCCTCTGGGAGCTAGCGCCTATCCTCTACAGCCAAAAAAGGGACGGGAGCAAACCGGAGCAAACCGGAGCATGGCCAGCAGCTCCAGCGGCTAAACCACTTTACTGATGTGTCTTCAAGTTTCCCAAACGATTCGCTCGTTGCGGATCATTTTCGTGCTTCATCTTGAATCTCACTTGACACAGCTGCTGTACATGACCAAATCCGAATGATAGATCCAGAGGCAAAAAGGCAGATTTTTACACCCTATGTCGCTATGCAAAATGTGTTGCCGAATCTTGTTCTTTTCAACCGCGAACAAGATGCGGTGACAGAGTTCCCATAGTGAGTATTATCTATGATGTAAGATACTCCACTAAGAACAAGTTAGCTATGGTGCAGGTATCATCCACCCCTCACTTACGCATTCCACCTCGCTCTCCACTTACGGATAGAGTCATTATCACTAGCTGTAGACATTCTTCAATGGGACGTACGGTTAGTCGCCCTGTAGCATCAAGTGAATGAAAATTTTCATATCTCACTTTTTAAGCTGAGTAGTATTATCAGTATTCACCCTTAGGAGTCACGCTGCCTCACAAGCTCAGGTCTTTCGTGGGATAGGGATTCACTCACAATATCGTCATAACTCAATTCTGCGCTCACCTTCTCGTTTTCACTCCCTGGACAGTCTGAACTTGTCAGTACCGAAGGAAAGGATGCATCGCTGGGCCTAGTACCATAAATTCCTTGCCATCTGTTGGTGGGAGTCCTCGTCGTGACAAGAGCACTGATATCTTTGAACTCTGCGACGAGTGCGACAGTTATTTTTCTCCCAAAGAGTTTAAAACTCACATCTTGAAATGTCAAAGCCATCTCATACAATAACTCTTTACTCCATCGTCTTTACGGTTCACACTCTGTTCATTTTTCATTTACTCAGCTTTTAACTTCAAAGATTATCATTCTTTTGAAGTTATAATAATAAATTATAT
The DNA here is from genome assembly GCA_015178975.1 of Hysterangium stoloniferum. NCBI lineage: Eukaryota > Fungi > Basidiomycota > Agaricomycetes > Hysterangiales > Hysterangiaceae > Hysterangium > Hysterangium stoloniferum. The sequence continues at coordinate 152,773 of WHVD01000111.1, forward strand.
ACTATTTAATTGAAATGGGTGTGTTCTGCAAACACCCTTTAGTTCGTCTCCTACATCGAAGCCGGATGTACACCATCTAAGTTCTTTTATTTCAAGACAAACTTAATTTGAATTAATATAGGTAAATTTAACAACAAATCTAAAGGTAAACATTCACCATGGGCAAAGGCCACGAAGACATACTTTATGGATATTATTTAATTGGGTAGCTAGGGGCCATCGTGTGGGGTAAGCCAACCCTGAAGTCGGTTTACAAATGATGGCATCAGATTTCCTCGGCAATATTCGGAGCCGTAACAATTGACTACACACTCCGTTTTCCTCTTGGAGCTGTACAGACTAGAGAGCAGACAGCTCACCGTTATTGACATTATGAATAGGGCATTGCGAACCTTGATCTATGCTGCTTTTTCTATATCCAAATATGTATGTGTCTGTGCAACTCAGCTTGTTTATGACTTTGATTCTGGTTTGATTGTCTCATCATATCCCAATTTGTGTCTGTGCAACTCAGCTCCATTATGGCTTTGATTCCAGTAAATTTTATTCTGGTTCGATATCTCTGGAATTGAGTGGGGACTGGCAATGGTTGTACTACCCTTTTTGACCCTGTGAAGATGTGTGCATCAAGGGCCTTTTTTTAGACTACGGGGTGGAAGTTGTAACTCGTCCTTCAATGTTGTGCACCACAAGAGAGAACGCAGCAAAAATATCTATGTAGCTTCTCACTGCCCGCGCCTACACCTATCGCCTTCGCCATCTGGTCTCTGTCGGTTCATTGAATCCTCCTACCAGTTCTCTCTGGCTTCAGCACACTACTCGATAATTCGTTTGCATTTTAAGCTTAAGTAGATCTTAAAGTATTTTGTCTTAGTTTTCCCACACGTACCTTGTCCCGTAATTGTTCTCCCTCCCTCTACATCTGATCGTATATCACACGTTACGTGCAGTTCTCCTGCCGAACCCTAGCACAATATCGTCTCTCTGAAAGACCTATCAATTATTCATAGTATATTACAATTTCTCCTTGAATCCCAATGATCTCGCATCTCTTAATGCAGTTCTGCATCAAACTATCACCAGTGAAGGTGCAAGACTTCAAGTCACTTCAAGGATCATGATTGAGCTCAAAATTCCTCAAGTTCATATTTGATTGTTTTGTTAACTTTGACCATATCCTTAAATCCTCAAACCTTCAAATTCTACCAGGCCTCAAGATTCAATATGTTACTTTACGTTGGAAAAATATTTGTTCAGAGTGTTCTTCTATTGAGCTAGGGTCTGTGTTGGCGATGTGATCTCCGGTGCAATGGAGTCCCCTGCAACAGACAGCCAATAGGGGAGAAGGCTGCTTAACACGAGCTTGCGTCTACTAAGTACCTTCCTACAGGCTTCATAATCTCTATTTAATGTGTTCTCCTCTTCAAGAGCACTGTCTATCTACTGATCTCACTAATGCATTCCATTAAAACACCTGACGGTCCTTACGGAAGACCTTCAAAGGATGCCAAGAATTCACTGTGTTTGAAATTCGCTGGCATTGTTCACCCTCGGTGAGCAGGTTTATTCTCGGGGGGAGGCATGGGGGAAACAATCCAGTTCTCTCAACACTCACAAGACTCGCGAATTTTGGGCTCTCCCCAGTGATCATAACCAAACAATGATAATATAAGTGATTGAAAGTTAATATTATAAAATTACTATTGATAGTCTCAAACAATTTAATTATCGCTGGTCCTTATCACACTCAGTTCACTGGTAGCCGATAAAATCACAAATGCAGAGGCGTCCTTGGAAATCATGTTATACATTCTTCTTTCTCCCTTTCATGAAGGCAGGTACTGCAGCGTCTTTCTGTCCTCATGAGGTACTCTGCTCAGGACACTTTTTGGGTTTTAAAGTTCAGAAGCATGCATCCCTCTCGTCCTTCACACTCGCCCCAGAACTTGATATGAAACTGTGCGAAATTCTCGTCGAGAACTAGTTTAACCAAAGATGCTGCAGCGGAAGTTTCGACGATAGAGGCGAGGTTGGATGGTCCTGACATAAAGGAAAGGTGGATGGTGACCAAAGATTCACTCACGCGTTATTACTCTGTTGTCACACCGATAGTAGTGGTCCGTCGGTCCCAGCTTGGCCTTAAACCCTGGCGCTTTGGCTTGACCTGGCCCGGTTCAGGCTCGAGCCCTGGTAAACGTATGCATATAAAAAAATCAAATAAAAAAGAAATTTGTAGTCTTCGTCGCCAGAGACTAACACATGTTCCCGACACTGAGATTCCCGGAGTCATAGGACCTAACCATCTTATTGTATCAACTTTCTTGGAAATGTCTCACAGTCGTTCTATTCTTGAAACAATGTCTCTAAACTGATGAAGCCACGATGGATAAATAGTTGCGAGTCAGTGATGCCCAGGCAGGCCATGTATCTGCGTGACACTGTACATATATCCATAAATTTAGAGATATTATAGAATAGTTAAATACAATACACTCACCCTCACCAAGTCACAATACCCGTATTGAAATGTGCTCCTCTCTTTCAACCATTTCTTTCTGCCATGGAGACAATGTCCAAATACTTTGATATGTGATACTGTCTCTTCCTGGTTCTGTTAGAAGAATATGGGCTGTGCGAGCATGCACAAGGTGCTATGCTACACCGGCAATTTTCCACCCCATTGATCTTTTGAGTTTAGCTTAACCCTTTGTTGTCACACGTCTATTGTTCTCAAGGCGTATATAACTAGTGTAGATTCCTTGTACTTACGCTATCCGTTTGCCTCCTACGAGACACAGCGGTCAAACGGAAATCACATTCGTCCTTACTTCTGATTGTTGTAAGCTTCCAGATTTTATTCCAACAGGTTCAGAACTGCAAGAATTTAACAGTTTAGACAAGTGGCACAAGCAAAAACATCAAAAATCCAAAAGTCCTGATCAGGTCTGTCGGAATAGTCAGGTGCTGGCTTCCTTGAGGGCTATAGGAAAATGCCGCGGAAGTGCTGTGGCAGTTGCCTTCCTAATTAGGAAGCGTAGCGACACTTGCGCCACTGACAAGGTCCAGTGCGACAATGAGTGCATTTTTGCGTTCAGTTTACTTCGTTGGCATATTCATACTTTATTCTTTCTCGCAGCCGGCCTTGCAGGTGTTGTGTGAGGAACGGGATTCAGTGCGTCGAGCGGTGTAGCACTTGTGGAGGCCCGGAGCGCACATGTGCGAAGTCGTCTGGTGACACTCACCATCACTATCAGGAGAGTCTAGCCGAAACGTCGATGAGCTCCTCTGACAAGGTACTATGTGTACTGTGCCCTTTAATGTATAGTTCTCATCGCTGAAATCGATCACTAGACAGAGCCACACCCGCGGAATCCCTTCTATCACCCTATTCGCGTCAAAGCCCCCAAAATCACACAGCTGTATGCCCTCCCGACGCCGATGCAGACACCAGCGGTTCACAGGGTGCTTTGTACGCTGCTTATTAGTTTCATTCTCTATAATGACCTGCAAACTATATCACAATCCTCCTGCTCCCACACCGACCCCCATCCACGGTGTTCCAGACACAGCCCAATATATCTCAGCTGCGCTCTATATCCCTTCACAATCGCAACAAAATGGTGCATATGACTCCCACTTTGGACCCAAACGGTATGTGTTTGTACCCGCAAGGTAAAATATTTCATGCTCACTATGCTCTACCTGTCGTTGCTAACCCCCATTAGACTACGAGTTGTCTCCTGGATCGCCGATATTGAAATTGTCACCCCATCCTCTTCAAGTGCTTGCCACCGCCTCCCTTTATTACACAACGCCAAATTCTGTCGAACCGCGCTTGTAGTTAGCGGGTGTGTTGTGCTCAGCTGACTATTATCTTATCTCATCGCTGAGATGCCAATTAGGCCACCCACAGTGTGTGTCGCCGGCGTCCTGTTCTCCATCTCAAAGGCCGTACTCTGGCTCGTATTATCCCCCAACGGTGTCACACGAATCTGCGCCTGCTCTCAGCCCATTAGGAATGCATTCGCATCCGAAAGGTATGTATTTTACTCTTCAGAAAGTCTTTTTCCCTTTGTCATTGATTAATTTACTAGATGAAGTGTCACCCGTGTCCTCCTTATCTTATCCCCCCCCAAACCAACCCCACCGCCTCGTCGTCTTGCTCAACGACCTCGAGCGCAGACCCTCTCGTCTGCCATCCTTATTATGTACGTAACGTGTTCCACCATGATGTTGGAGAGGTGTGCGTGGTAGAAGAATCGGACGAGGTAGACATTGGGGAAGGGAGCGCATTTGACGACGATGCGGCGGAGGAAACAGATGGGTATCCCTTCCCGCTCAAACGGAAGGCAGCGGAAACCGCAGATGGCGCAGACGTGGACGACGCAAAATTGGGGATGTGAAAATCGGTCGTCAGTTTCGGCAGGGGCTGGGGGCGGGATTGCCTCGCAAATGTGGCAGCAGCCTCACCATCGGTGAAGGGCGCCGCTGTCCCAGAGTGTTGAGACAAATCACTGGTTATATCGTCGCTGGTGCTTCCAAGACTCCTCCTCGAATCTGTGTGCACGACTTGAGCATCGTTAAGGAGAAGGAATGGCATGTTCAGATGGTCAGTGGGGATGTAGCGTGGTCCCTGAAGCACCAGCGTGAGTTCCGAGAATCACGACACTCAAGTCGTGCACACGGATTCGAGGAGGAACCTTGGAAGCACCAGCGACGATATAACCATTGGTTTGTCGCAAGACTTTGGGACAGCGGCGTCCTTCACCGATGGTGAGGCTGCTGTCTCCTTTGTGAGGCAATCTGTAAACTCACCTAACACAGCCATCGAATTCATATTTTTCCAATGTGAAAAGTTTACCTCGTAATAATTAAATGTTTGTCGTGCCCGTCAATATTGCTCCAGATCGACTGAGATAATGGTCTTTGGCGAACTGCTATGAACTGTATACTACAGTAGGATTGACGAGAAAATAAAGTAAGTCCATTCCCTATCTACCTTTCTTTCTGATGTATGATTTAGTTGATTCCTGCTAGCTTGTTACAACCTCCTCCGCCATAGTCTCTGGGGCTGTTGACGCTGAATGAATTGGTGTTCACAAAACTCATTTTGAAATGGTAAAGTTCCCATCGAAGGAGGATGGAGACTACATTAATATGGTTCTCTAATTGCAACGGATGGTCACGGGAGTCCTTCGCGGAGGGCATGTTTCGCAGGGCGAAGCAAAAAACAATATCAGTGAGCGCGTAGGCCCGTTCCATCATCTCAAAGATCACACCTGTTGGGCTGATAGCAATGATACAGCGTTTGGTCGATCGAAGAGATTTCGAGCTGTCACGTACCTTGTCGGTCGCGACCCGTTATGCCACGCAGGGGATGACTGGGACAGCCACAACGGCGAATGGTATCCCCATATGAGCGACTTTGGCTCTTCGATCAATCCATCATCACTAGATTTCGTCGTAGAGTTATTCAGGTTTCCTGTGTTTTCATGGCGTCTCGGCACTGCTTCAATGGATCAAGAACTGGGACTTATGTACTATACATCAGTTGGCTAATAGACTACTGGACTTCGGGTTTCTGGAAAGATGTACAATGATACCAGGGAGGAAGAGAAGGGATTTACAGTATTGGGGGACGCGGGTTACTGGGACAAAGTCACGGGCCATTTTGTAGGGACTGGCAATCTGCATGGGTGGTTCCCTGAAATCTTGTGTGGAGAACCCGAAGTTACTTAATGGTTTTGATCGGTTAAAGCTTCCTGGGGATGTAATAATACAAGGTGGAAAACCAATGGCAAAGTATTTTTCGTGGACGGACACTGAAGAGATAGTCGTCCAGTTCCTTCCCGCTTAAACACCCCCTTGATATTTATGAAGCTTGTATAGAAGATCCCTGCTTTGTGATTCTCTATTTCTCTTGTTCACGGAACTTGGATACCTCTTGAGTCATGAAATCATGGAGACCATACGCACCGCTTTACATTGAGAAAAACGGGCTTAAGGGTGTCCCTCCACACGAATTGATAATCAGTAAGCACGGGATTCTTGTTTGAAACGATACTAAACCCGTTTGTCACCTGTATAAGGAGTTACGTGTGCCAATACCTCAGGATTTGAGTGGCTCACTCCCCTCTTTATTCATGCGAGTGTCTGACAGAGTAATTTAGACACCCCAGAAGCAGAAAGTAATCAGGGGCGACGTTTGCAAGAGGCACGGAGGGTGTGGTGGTAGCGTACCCATCCCAACCCGTTGCTTATCGTCAGAATCTCTGAAACGCTGGGAAAGCGTGATTGTAGCCGGGTTATGAAAATTAAAACCACCTAAATATATATCGATCTATTGCATATGAGTATATTGAGACACATTGATCCTCAAATAGTCGTCGTCGTGTCGTCGTATGGTCGGGACACGGCGCAACGGCGGCTTTACCTCTTGGAAATACACCTGTGTCAGAGATTCATTAGCCCAAGGGGGTAACTGGGTCTTGCGGTATAAGTGAACCGTTGAATCGGTCCACTTGAATACATATAACGTCACGGTTGAAAATTATCCTCATGTCCTAATCAAGTCCTCACAGTCCAATCCGACTTGGTCTCTCCGACTCCGATTTCGAGCTCGAGCTCAACGTCTCTTCGTCTACAACCACCATCCTGCCGCCAATGCCTCAACAGGACCTATAAAATACCTCGGTACATCTCAGCAGAAATAACTATCATCAACAATTGCAAGCACAAGCTCGATTTCAGCAATACCCAGGTCATGCCGTTCCGTGTATCCGCACACATCAATATTCCAATTTCAACCCACTGCCGGGTATCCTCGCCGGGGGTTTCACTAATGACGTGCATTCAAGCCATTCTGTGATTTTTATAGTATGGAGTTTTCATTTCAATTCCCGTTGGCGGCCGTGGGGCAGGGGAGGTGATGTGGATTCACCCACATTCGCACTCGCACTTGCAGGCCCAGAGCTATCACCACGATCGCAATTGCAGTTGCATGGCTCTCCACAGTCGCACTTCCAACACCAGTCACACACCCAATCCCAATCCCCAGCTACGTTTCAACCGAACGACCGCAACAACAGCACCTCTCACAGACCCCTCGCCAGGACTCCCTTCCAAATTCTCCCAGGCGCACACTCAAGCACAGATGCAAGGGCAGCCCCAACCTGGACCGGTCCTTTTACTCTCTACGCCCACACATACTGCAGCTGAGCAGGGACGGGCTGCCACTACGCAACAGCCTCAGGTGCAGGCACAGCAGCAGCAGAGTCAGGCGGAGAAACATGGTCAGAATCACCAATATCAATCACGGGGTGCTAGTGTGAGGAGTATTGCGCCTCCACCTGTATCTGCATCGAGGCGGCGTGGGGTGGTGAACAGGTGAGTTGGATTTATGGTTCGGGGATTGGGAGCTCAATGTGGATTGTGATCAAAATCATGACAAAAGACAGGTCGACGGCAATCATCAATATTGGAGTTTGAAAGGGGTGTGGAGGGCAACACGCAACGGTTTTTGAATGGCTAAGGCAACAGTTTGAACGGCGAAGGCAACAGTTTGAACGGCGAAGGCAACAGTTTGAACGGAAAAGGCAACAGTTTGAACGGCAAAGGCAACAGTTTGAATGGCGAAGACACCCCTTTCAATGCCGTGCGCGAACGAGGTCTCGTTCGCGGGGGGAATACACATAGGGCTGCCGTTCGCCGGATTTTACCCATACCAACTGATACAGTCTGAGGTAGGCTGCCAACAGAGTTGTCGCGGGAGGCCGCGGTCGAAGCCAGGAAAGCCCTATAAAATCAGTGTTAGTAACCCGATCTTGACGTGCTACAAACAAATATATAGGTCTATTAGTGGATATATAGGATAATAGACAACTCACTGGGTGTTAATTTTTCCCCAAGTTCCACCATCCAATCTTGAGTCGGCTCAGTACTATGTCAAATTGCCGGGGGTGGGTGCTGAGGTAGTCATGCCTCAGTTACGGTACTGAAAAAATGCGTTAGATAAGACGAAAGCAAATGAGAATGCTACGTACTTCAGTAGTGAGGAATTTCAAGTAAGCCCTTGTGTGGATGCCCCATTGCACCAAGCCGCTGAAAGATGAACAAAGAGGAAAGACAACGTTAGAAAGGACTACTACGGTTTAAAAGGTGGACGTACGTTTAATTATCCACCACCCAGCACCTCAGTGACGTCTCAAGTGCTTGCACAGCAAGTATTCGGCCGAGGAAACTCCGAAGACACAATACTCACAAAACAGACCAGCTGAACCATAATCAATCGGTCAACATATCGAGAAAGATGATAAAACAACGCACCCCGTTCTCAAAGATATGAGTCAGAACTAACCGAGTGACCCCCCTAGCCCATGAACCAGAGAAATGGATCAAAGAGAAATATCCAAAGAAAGAAGAAGGAGAAGGAGAACTGGAAAAGAAAGAAGTATGTCTGGCCTCTGCCAATACTACTTGTCGGCCGCTGCCCCTACTTTTCGTCCGCCGCTGCCTCCCCTGTTGCCCCTGCTTTCGGTTCTGCCCCTGCTTAATCCCATTACTTCTCTTTCCGCCGTCGGTTACGTTGTGGTGGAGGCCCAGCCGGAGGCAATCGTTCCATCTCAGCAGCTAGAGGTCCCCCAAGTGTCTTTGCCGAACGTTGCCGTGGGTAGTTGTACAAGCGGGACTGGCTTTCCGACCTGTTGCCACCCCAGTTCAGGCGTAAGTGCTGTCCCACTGAGCCATCCCCCACTTGCCTAGATGATAAGAAGCGAGTATAATCGCCAAAATTAATCAAACCAAATCGTACTTGTCTAATCGTGTTGGCCGTTCTCCTCTCTTATTGAACACCTTGTCTTGTCTCGCCTTTTCTTTCCCTGGTAACGGGGTTGAGGTGTTAACGACTTATGGGTCAAACCCTTTGTGCTTCTAAGAAGTCATATCTGCAATTATCGCCGATTTTTATGAGTTTTTATAGATCTGGGCAAAGAAATGAAGTGTACGAACGAAATGCTGGAGTCAAGTCTGTCCGCGTGCTCGTACCAGCCAACACTTCATCGTCACGGTCGATGAAGGAAGACTCTGTAAATAGTAGGATAGTTAAGTAATATATGATGTGAAAATTAAAAATAAATAACACGAACCCGGTAGCATATACTCCGATCCATCATCACCGGCAGTTTGTGACTTGGAGTGGATGATGGTATTCATCTTGGGACTAATGTGGGGATGGAACCTCTGATAGTTGCGTCCGTCCTGCTGAAATTAAGTCTAGTAAGTATACAATAACATTAATCAAACGACTTTGGACAAACGTTGCACAATGCGCTGGGCGAATGATCCCGTCAATAGCGATCCATCCAGCATGAGGGGGCCGATTTTTGTCATTTTTGCTTAGGAATTGGTATAGTAAGAGGACTTCGGGATATACGTACATCGGACAAACTCGGTTTCTCGCCATTAATGCGTTGAAGAGGAGTTTGTCGGTCATTTGGGGGAGAAGGGGTTTGATTGTTAAGGTACAGTATCTTTTTACCGCAATGGACGATAGAAATTTAGGAAGATTTGATGGGTATAAGATATATCGGACCCTTTCAGTTGTGGTGCGTATTCCTCTCTCTGCGATTCCGTTTTTCTGGGGCGTATAAGGCACGGAAGTGAAGAACGCTATCCCGTTTGATGAGAAATAAGCTGTGAATGGGGGCTAAGCAACTCCTCCGTAGAGTTGGGTGAGCGCCGCGGAACTCGGCGCGGTGTAGTTATATTGAGTGGGTGGGGAGTGTTACTGAGGCGTAACCGGTAGACCTTAATGGGCTCCGGATGCAACCTATACGGCTCCAAGTCAGCTATGTTCAAGTACAGCGATAGATGATCTGGATGTGTGGATTCCAAGACCTAACTAAAACTGATGATAGGGGGATTTTGGATATATAGTACATGTTGGAAGAAGACTTTGATCTGCGAGGACAAATACGAGTCCGAAATACATACATTGATTTATCGCTGAAAGTCTGTGCTGAAAATAGTGTGGAATACGGTGAAGGCAAGCCGTCTGTTTAAGGATTGATGATGGAATGACGGGACAGGGAAACCGGGGTTCAAGGTTTGGATGGCATGTTCATGGAAAGCACGCTCGCTCCGATTTCTAAGAATAGCGTCGGACACAGAGACAAGGCAAGACTTGAAGGAAGCGATTTGGAGAGAGAGTTGGCCGTATGGTGTTCTAAGGCTTCGGCACGGAATGTCAACGATTCTTGGAGTGGAGGTCTGTTGATTTGTTTCCGGTCTTGATAACGAGCTGTAAAAAAAACATCAAGACATGAAAATGAAAAGATGACTGGAGGTCACGTCGGTACAAGTCCTTGAGAGGTGAAGTTGGGGAAAATATAAAATAATGGAAAGATGGTTTCGGACCGAATTATGCTGTGAATGGGATGAGGCGATGCTATGGGCGTGGTTCATGTACACAGATTCTGGTGTTCTTTTCTGACTTGGGCAGCTGACTTTGAGAACGGCGAGAGAGTGGATGATGGATCAACTCTGAAAAGAGACGTACCACGGGTGATTAATGGATGTTGACGGAAGATAGTCGCTTGCAAGGTGGCGGTGCGGTAATTTGGGAGTTGTAGTTTTTGTCCGAGAAAGAGTGTTATTAGTGGTCAAAGGGGATAGCGTCGTTCACTTGGGTACGTTATACGCGGCAGCAAAACGGAATGGGGGAAGGGAGGAATAGGCACGATAACTGAAGGGGCGCGATCCATATTATATGCATCAAAAGTTGCTAAGTTTCTATGGTCCATTGCGGCAAAATAGATGGCGCACCTAGACGTGGGCCACTAAGAGGCTGGAGGATGTCTAATAAGGGAATGTGGGGAGAGGGGGGAGAGGGATATACAAAAGCCACGAAGGCGCGGAAACTCTGCAAAGGAGCGTGTTTGTAAAGATTCGCGTAATAAATTGAAGAGTTCATCGTTCTGGGCGATAGATTTGGGAAGATAACGACGGTGGTTTATGGCAATGAGGAGTAGGTGGATTGGCGGATTAAGGAATTTGATACAGAAGACTGACAGCCAATTCGACATGGAACTTTTGCAGGCCGACTGGACGGCGACGGGGATTATGGCGATAATAGTATTCGTTTATTTATTTATTAATATGGATTCACCTCAATTCGTAGTGCTAAAAAGAACACTATGGTATGTAGGGGTCGATAGGGATGATGTGTACTTATTTTGAAAAAAGAAACATGTCATGCGACACCGTTTCCTATAGCCCTTATCACGTGACCTCACAGTCCTTTCTGCCCCACCACTATTTTGTCTAATCGATCGCAGCTCCCTCCGGATACCCAACGGTCTTCATGCTCGCAGTCTGCTAACGAATCGTCAACCAAGAATCTACTTCGTACGACCACCAGATGCACGTCTCTTGAAGAGAAGAGCCAAGATCGTGAGGTGTTGGAGGACGATACTATTGCTTTGAACCTCCAAGGGATCCAGTCTGGTGTGATCAATTTTGGGTTACCATTCGCTGTTGTCCTTCTCTCTCAAATTGCTGAAACGGCCAATCCACCTCTCCTGCCTGGCCTAAAAAACATTGACTATGTTCACACAAGTGTATCGTGGAGAACGATGCGCTCTTCCACTTATTGGGCGAATGTTTACAAAAAGAATCGTTTTCAGAGATTCGGAGCCTTGGTAAGTTTCTAGTGTATTACCCTCTCGCCATTTGTCCTCATCGTCCTCGCACTCTGTCATTAGGGATCCTTCAACCTGTGAGTGGCCCGCATCTGCACTACCACAAGCTTTTGACGCTATCAGAAATCCTTCAAACCCCCCCAGACTCTAGAAAGAATACAAAATCCTGTGGCGAGGCCGCGAAGTTCGTCTTATTGGCTGGCACTTGGATCCATGCGCATTACTGACGACGATAAGAACATTAGGTGTCTCACGACCCTCTATCGGTCAACAGTTTGTAGAAGCGAAATATGTCTCACGTCCTCTAGCAGCTTTCAAGCTTTACATGAACCAGTGCTTCCAGCGGTTTTTAAGTGCTCGTGAAGATAACAAGCCGTATTACGGGCTATATCTGTCGATTGTTCAGAGCTCGGGTACGGGAAAATCACGTCTGATTTCAGAGGTACTCTTTATACTATTGAATAAGGTTATGACGTGCTTTTACGTGATGTCTAGCTCGGCAGAAACGATGTATTTGTGGTACATATGACTTTGCGGGATAGGACTGATAAAGGATTTCCGCCTCGGGACGACATTCCTGCTAATTTTTTAGCTGATAAGAACGCGAAGAACTCGAGGGAGTATGAGAGTCGTTGCAGCGCATTTTTCGCGTCGGTTTTCAAAACATTGGAGAGTACAATCCAAGAGATTTGCACGACAAAACGTGATGGTCGGGGTCAGATCACCTTCTCACAATGCGTGGAGGGGTGGCAGCATGAGTTCGGTTCATTTGCGCCAAGGCGAGGGAAATTTTTCGCAAAGGTGCAGAATACGTTTGATGGTGTACGTTCAATGTCAGCGAAGTTCAGTCACTGGTTCTGAAACTTGGAATATGTAGATATACAATACATTGGAGATGAGGAATATTTCCTTGTCAGATAACTCAGTGGACCGCAAAAGCGTGGCGCCTGGTTCAGGTTGTAGGCCAGCCAAGGACGCTGGATTGGCGTTTTCGGGAAAAGAAGTGATGATGGACGCTTGCAAGTCTCTTGTTCATGTCATCAAGGGTTTGCTTCCTAAGGTTACTGCCGGTGGAACGGACCCTGAGATGAAAGTTATGTTGGGTTTTGATGAGGCTTCTATTCTTGGAGACGAGCAAGGGTGGTCTGAAAATTTTCTCCTATCCCAGCGGACATAATTTGTCGTGCGATCAGCATATATTCTAACGAGGATAGATACCCAATTTGGGCGATTTTCGCTTCAACTAATTCGCGAATCGCGAATTTCGGGGCTCCAAGGAAAATTGGTATATGTCAGAATGATTTCTATTTGGTTTGAGATATAGATAGACTAAGAGATATATTCGCAGATCCGTCTTTGCGGGTCCCAGTTGGAGGTAAGCTCTTATTTAGGCCGTTTACTGAATTGGGTTTTGATCAATCAGCACCTAAGTTCAGTCTAGACTCTGGAAACTGGCCTGTGTTGAATGATGCTAATCACATATGTGGGTTCGGACGTCCTTTGTGAGTGGGACAACACTACGGTGGGATTTATTTGACGTCTATATGCAGATGGTCTACGATGATTGCGTGCACTCCGATTTCGGAGCTTGTAGCAGTAGCTAAGTGGAAGCTGATGCTGGCGCATGGTTATGATAACACACGGGCGGCATGTTCGCTTGCACTGGTTTTCCAACGATTCGCCTTGGACGTAGTGTTTGGGCACCTCCAGACGGTCAAGTACGTGGAGACGTCGGTGGTCAGTCACATGCGGATCTGCATCTCCGTGACAGAGGACCGATCTTGGAAAGAAACATGCTATCCTTCAGAGCCGCTTCTTTCACATGTGGCGGCGGATGTGATGTGGGAATGGGACCATGTTCTTCCAGATGTATTATTTCATCTTAAAAACCACATTGAGAGTGGGATGATCGATATAGGTAAGAATGGAGAACTTGTATGCCGACTACTGTTGCTCTTCGCCAAGGACCATTATCTCAGTCGATCCTCGACTGGGATCCCTTTCATGGATACGCCAGAAGTGGAAGACGGACATTTACGCTACTGCTCAGCTATACCTGTTAATGAGTGGCTAACAAGGCTGTTTGGGAAAAAGGCGTGGCCAACAGACATGGAGCAAAATGTGCGGGCACGACAAACATTCAATCATTACGAGGTAAACTTTTCACATTGGGTAAGTATGAAGGAGAACATTGGGCCATTCGATGGTGGTGTTACGTGAGTTAGTTGGCAGCTTGGAAGGGTTGTTGAGGACTGAGTAACATTATTTCTGACCTGCAGGGCGCCAAGCGTTTGTACTTCCGCACAAGTGCTGTGCAGTGTGCCGATCGACAACCTCTTATCGATCAACTCATAATTATTCGCAAGAAGGGGACGAATTATTTTTCGCATGTCTGCATTTCTGACAAAAATGGAGGGACGCAGGACCAAGCAGATGTTTCGTATATTCACAAAGGACCGGGATTGGCCTTGAAAATGGCCTTCCATGGATTGCTATTTCTATGGGTCTCGGGGTGGAAAAAACCTGCATCTCTTCCACGTTTTCTGACAGTGATCGTGATCGGCAACATAACGCTCCTTGCTTGCGGATTTCGGCGGCATCGATGAACCGAGGGACTTATCCTTTCTTGAATGAAGGATTAGAACCTGCGATGAGAGGGATATTACACCGGACTATACCACCTCCAGCAGGTACTCCCGAGCTGGATGGTTTGCGCTCAGAAGTTCAATTTGGAAATACCTCCTGGACGGAGTTCATGTGCTGGATGGGAGATAGTGGGATGTGACAGGTATTTGGAGGGCTATAGGAAAGTGCCGCGCAAGTGCCGCGACATGTTTCTTTTTTTCAAATTAAGTACATACTTCGTAAATTTTATATTATAAATTATCAAAATAAAATTATATTTGACATTAGATTATCAAAACATGAGAACTGTTACATCTAGTGTACCAGTTTCCTGGTGAAAAATACCTTGTGCACCACTTTAATTGCCATATCTTTAGTTTTAGCCCTTCCTTGAGTAATATTAATACTCAAAATAAACTTATTAAACTCTAAAATAACAAAATGTAACTGTAAATGACATGGGTTCTAAGTTTACACCAAAAATAAGGTGACTGCTGCAACAATGAAATAACTTTACCTGTGGATGACAGAAGCTCAAAAAAATGTTAAATACATGTGTGAAATGCTCTATATTGTTTTATATGCTCTCAAAATGAAAATTATATACAGAAAACCTCTTTATTTGTATTAAAACACTTTAATGCCTTTAAGTCTCCTTATAATTCAGCCTGGGTCATTTTCTGAGTATTATTTCAGACTGTTTCTCAAACAGAGCTTCCTCACACATTCCCTCTGCTTTGTGCTTCTGAACTGGTTGGGGTTTTGATCTATTTGGAGGGAAAATGTAAGATTCTTGAGTCTCTGGTTCACTGCCTTCACTAAATTCTGGCCCATGCTACATGAAAGTATGAGCATTGATCTATATCAGATTTTGAAATTGATATTAAAATACCTGATATTCAGTCTCCTCTGGTTCAGGAATATCACATTCATTCCAAGAGTAGGGAACAAAAGGATAAGGACTCCATTTATTCTGATGGTTACCTGCATCCAATCCCCACTGTTGCCAGCTGGCAGGCCCTGCCGCTTTTGAAGTTTCAAACATTTCATGTTCAAGTAATCCAATGGCTTCTTTGTCAACATCTATAGCAGGGAATGGTGATACCTGGCTATACTGTATATGCCATGAGTACTTCAGTAGGTCTTGAAACAGTTGTGCATGTTTAGGAAGATCCTCAAAAGGTGGTCCATCAGGGGATAATTGGGTGTAGGACTGTTTCAGAATAAGAAGAGTCATTGCATGGGCAGCAGGTACCCTTTGGATCCATTTATCCTTGTTCCTTGCACCAGAGTCTAGGTTCATATGCAGCCAATAATGTATCATGGCAATTTGTATTGAAGAGAGATTTCCAGAAAACAATATGATATGGTTTTTCAGGTAATTCAATTCAGCCTTCAACTCTGAAACAGCCTTCCCAGTGTACAGATAATGCAAAGCAGGACATTCTTCTCTTATAACTTGTTTTGGTATCTTCACCAGCTTGTTAAGTAATGGAAGATGGGGTTTCAGAAGAGTATCAAACATTGGAGATGAGGGATAATGAAGGTAATCCAAGATCTTGTCATCTTCATGTGGTAATGAGCACACCACATCCCATTTTCCCAACTATAAAAGTCAAAATTCAGTTATTTTAAGTACTACAAATAACTTTAAATAGCTTACTCTAATTTGCTGTCTATACTTCTGGTCTCTCCACAAGGAGTCAATAACATTATGTTCTGGAATCCATGACTCTGTTGGAGATAGATTGTGATAGTGATTGTGTCGCCACCATTTCACATGCCATATTTTGGGATCAGAGTCATGATCGAGTCAAATTAGCCACAAAGGATAGTAATACTTCCCATGTTGAGCAAGGGCACCCAATCCAGGTCTAAATATAATTAATATGTATTAAGACAATCAAAGTGAAATTTGATTTGGAAACTTACAAGAGGTGCTTGTGCAAAGGTTGAGTTGCATGGTTATTTAGCTGTTGAGTTCTTGAGCTATTTAAAACACATCTGTAAGAGGTTATCCAAATATCAAAACAAGTTCACATACCGTTCTGATTGAGATTGCAATGCTAGTTGAATTTGAACTATATCACATTCATCACAAATGAATGGTCTATTCCCAAGATTACTAGCTCTTCCTTCACATTGACAAGCAATATGAGACCGATTATGGCATTCATCACAGTGAATGTAGTCATTGGTAAATCCCTGAGCTGCTTCCTCATTGCCATCACCAGTATGTCCACAATGACATGAGATTGGAAATAGTGAAGCAT
Organism: Hysterangium stoloniferum; assembly: GCA_015178975.1. Classification (NCBI taxonomy): domain Eukaryota; kingdom Fungi; phylum Basidiomycota; class Agaricomycetes; order Hysterangiales; family Hysterangiaceae; genus Hysterangium; species Hysterangium stoloniferum. The sequence continues at coordinate 169,367 of WHVD01000111.1, forward strand.
TAGAACTTATCCCAGTAATCTCAGGTATTGGAGATAAGGCAGGTGTAAACACAGGTTTTGGAAGTCTTTTGGACTTTGTCTTGTGAATGACTATCTGGCCTTCACTATCAGACTCTACTCTTTGAGGGTATCTTTGAGGATGTTTCTGTTGGGAATAGAATGCCTCATCATCCCCATCAGTTTGGATTAATATATGAGATTGATTGCTATTTTGTCTCTTGAGTATGCTAGGTGCATTTGGAGTGATTTGAATTTGCTTTGGAGTCACATGAGAAATGTCTTGTGGTGATATACAAATATAATCTTGAATATCCAGCCTACTGGGGTTTGTAAGCCAAAATTGTTCCTCTGATGGAAATAGAGAAAAGATAGTAGGATTTGGAGTGGCTTGAGGCAGTGTTGCTGAAGAATTGTAGTTTACAAGAATATGGTGATTAGCCAAGACTTTTTTTTGTATTTTCTGAAACTCTTCCTGAGCTTTAATTCCACCTTCTAACATATATATAACAGCACTAGTATATGAAGATGGGCCTGAAACTGTCTGAATCTTTTCTTCAAGGTGTTGTAATATAGTACCTTTTTGTATTTTTACTGAGGATCCTGAATGATGTAAACCATCATGCTCATAGATAGCTTTGCCACTATGGAACCTTGATGTAAAGTGTTGAATAGATGATGAATAGATGGCTTTGCCTACAAAGTTGTAGTGGAGACCTTCAAGATGGCTTGAATTCTGAAATAATTTAAGCTTTTTAGACAGACACCATGTCTTTGTCAAGTCCTCATAATCTAGAGACAAAATAAGCATAATGGGAATGTGTATCCAGATTTCCATTATAGAGGGTGTACTCTTGCATATCTGTTCACCTTTGCACCTTTTCCAACAAGCTTCTATATTATCTGAGCTTGGAATAACCTGTGAGTATAACCATGATTGTAAATTTCCATTTGCCATCTGGTAGTGTTTGAGTTGAAGGTAGTGAATTGTTTGTGTCTTTGGCAGGCTGGTAAGTTGATAATGGGCCTCTCGTTGGGTTTTACAAGAGCGGAGTTGGATTATTTGGACTTCAAGAAATGAGAGTGTTGTATTATCACAAGAATGGCTATGAAACTCTTGAATAGCCCTCTCAAACCAACCCATGAGAACATCAGGCTCATTAATTGCTTTGATAAACCCCTTTTGAAAGAGTTGTTCATGTAATTGATCACATTTGGCACAAATTAATATGCTTTCTTGGCTATTGAATACTTCACCAATAGTAATTAAATGCTCTTCAAAAATATGGAATAAAAATGAGAGTAATAACTGAGCATCCAGTTGTGAAAGATTTTGACATAATGCTAGCCAATGGTGATCAACTACCTGGTATATGAGTTCAAGTGAAGTATCCAACCAACAAGAGTTTTCCTTCCATTGTTATCCTGGAATAAAGACAGATCTCTTTTTCTTACTTTTGGTACCAAGAATCAGAGTCTTAGCAGTATCTGGTGGATGACCATCATTTTGAAATCTTTTAAAATTTGGATTTCAGTGGACTTTAGTTCATCCTAACTGGTGAGCATTCTTAGTCCAAGGTTTTATAGTCCCATATGCCACTGGTATCCCTGATTGCTTGACAATACCCTGCATCTCTAGAAGATTCACAAATGAAAATAATCCTTCTAGACCTTCCATAAGTCCCAAATTGTGACCAAGCCCACTGTATAGTCTAAAATGCATGGCTTCCTCAGCATTTATAGTATCTGGTAGTCACTTCCAGAGATCTTCTTTCATGGTTCAAAATGGCTTAAAAAAAGCATTTGGGAAGTTCTGTCATGCTGCCACCAATCCATCCAGTTTTTAATACCTGGAAAGTCACATATAAGTGCTGCAGCATGTGCTTTAAAGGCCTCTGCATTGATAGCCTCTAACAAACCTAGAGCACATGATTCAAAAATGTCCTGTAACTGGGGCTGTACTACACCACTAATCTTTTTGAGACAAGTGATGCCAGTACAAAAATGCTGATAGCATCCTTTCAAAAGCAAGTTTGCTGCCTTAGTTAATTCCTCATTATTTCGTGTATTGCCCTCTATAGTAGACCAAAACTGAACAAAGGCCTCCACAAAGCCATTTGCCTGAGCTTGACTGAAATCAACAACACATGCAAACATTTCATCAGTTAATTGGTGTCCCTGCTTCTGACATTGAGAGGCAATCACTTACATCAGGGATTATCTGAGCTCCTCTCCTCTGTCCCATCTGACACAGTTGACTGACATTGGGTGGAACATCTATCCTCATCACTGCTTGTGCTTGGGGACCTTTTCCTCTTGTTTCCATCTTTTTGTATGCAGTTGCACTTGGTGGTGGCATGTCTTGCTTTCTGGTTAAGTCTGTCATGCTCCTGACAGGACTCATAAGCCTTGTGTTTACTGTCCCCAGTCACCTTCTTCTTGCACCAGGATTTAGCACAATTTTTGAACATTGTTGAAGTCCATGTAGCTTCTTTGGATAGTGTTTGTGGATGTGTTGTTTGGTTCAGATTGTTTAGATTTGTAATAATTTCTTTTTTTGGGAAGTGTCATAGTGGGTGGCACCTGTGTTCACTGGCAAAGGTTAGTAGGCATCCCAAAATTTTGTCGGAAATATCTGAAATCCTAATCCAGCCTGTCAGCCCGACTGGTGCCAGTTTACCTGATCCAGGGTCTGCCCAAGGTCACACCACCTGATCAGGCTCTGCACAGATGGCCGGCAGCCTTGGTACTGAAGCATGCACCTTACCTAATGAAAAGTACTGTACTGTAAGGATGTGCCAATTAAAGTAGTGCACAAGGTATATTTCACCAGTACACTTGATGTAATATTTTGTTATGTAAGCAGAAGCCCTGTGTCTGGCTGTTAAAGGTATAGAAAAGAATTGACCCAGCCTGGGATTGAACCAAGGACCTCTAGCACTATATAAGCAGTGCTCTAAATCACTGAGCTACTGGACCTATTAGTCTAGTGTGATATAATTACATATTCTATAAGGTCCTTCTGATGCAACACTGGGACTTATACAGTCACATCTGGACTGATACCTACTTGGGACTTATAACAGCTTGAACATTCTAATAGATATTGTATTTCCAAATCTAACACTGGCCATTCATTTTCTACACTTTTAACATATTTATCATGTTTTGATGCTCTAATATCAAATATAATTCTATTTTTGTAAATTTCCAACACAAATTTGATGAAGTATCTACTTGTTGTGAAAAAATAAACATGTCGCAGCACTTTCCTATAATCCGTAACAGTGTCACAGGTACTTCCTTCTGCAACGTGTTTGAAAGTGTTATCTCTCTCTACAGTGGATTGTTAGAAGAAAGAACTTCAAAGTTAGGTAGCTAAATGTTGTGGTATATAATGGGAGTAGTAGCTTTATCCTTGGGCTTCAGATGGACCAAGAACTTGTGAACGATATCAATACTTGTCTGGGCATCAAAGTGCTTGTCGAAGGCATCTCCCCGAATATCGAGTGTGCCATATTAGCAAACTTCCTTCGCTTCTGCGCTGATGACAATTCTGACAGCATTGTCACCATCCACAGCCTAGATGGACACCACGAAGACTCCTGGACAGCCAGAAACATAATACTCTGGCTTAAAGACATATTGCCTACATATTTGCCTCATGCCAGAATTGCTACATATGGGTATGACGTATCCATTGGTAGTCAATCAAGTAGGACTGCAGAGACATTGTATGGTCATGCACAAAATTTTATTTCGCAACTCGCTTTGCTTTGGGACAGTTCAACTACTACTGTGAGTTTCTTTTATTGATGGAGAATGCTTATTGGATCTTCGATAGACACGTCCGATCATCTTTCTTGCCCACAGCTTAGGTGGCATTATTCTTAAATTTGTAAGTGTTTAATTTTGAGGCACTTCAATATTCTGAGTTCAAAATGGCATGTGTGCGTAGGCTTTGATTCATGCCAATCAATGCGACAAATCTCACCTCCTTCATCACAAGCAAATAATTCGGTCCACGATTGCCATACTGTTCTTTGGGACTCCACATCAGGGGACAGCTGCACTCTCTGCCTCCGAGATGCTGTGTGTAGCTCTGCCAGTTAATGAGAATAGTCCTCATACATTATTACGTGAATTAGCAAGCAACTCGAAAGTGTTGGAGATACAGTTATCTCAGTACAACGCAATCAGTGCTCATTTTAACACAAAATTTCTTTATGAGGTATATCCAACTCCCTTGCGTGACTGCAAATTTAGCTTTGTAAGTGCCTTGAACAGCACTATTTGATTGTTACCAGCTCAAATGGTGTCAGATAGTGCCAAAATCCTCTGCTATTGTCCCGGGTGCGTGGGATGCTGAATCAATTGGGCTGAACAAGAATCACATGGATATGATACAATTTTATTCAGCTGAAGATGGTGACTTCGATACAGTGGTGTTATTGTTGTGAAGTATTGGTAAGTGTCCCTCACAGAGCTCTTTTTGCCCCGCAGCAAGGCTCAGATATCTGTGGGATCGAGGCTAATGAGTTTATTTCCAATAGAACGTCATGATAAGACACACCGTGGGAGCGGGAGCAGCCGCAATAATAGCGACCGTAATACACCTTTAATTATGTAGAAATGCCGTGCTGGGTATTCCTCCCGCTAATAACCCCTCATCCTGCGGACCAGAACTCGCCCCTGGCACGCGGCATGCCCATGATGTCCCAAGTCCCCAATATTCTTGCCATAGGTGTCACGAAACATTTTCCATACTGAGGGCCCTCCGATGTCACCTAAAGACCCATACATCTGGCAACCGTTCATATAATATAAGACTCTAATGGCATCCTATGGAAGGCTTACTCTTTCTCTCTTTTTATTTTATTTTTAGCGATGTATGTATGCTCTACATGTCAAAAGGCTTTCAATAGCAAGTCAAATCTCTGATGACATGAATGCTTCGTTCACAACAGAGCTCCATCTTCTGGTGATTAACCTAGCAGCTCCTCTTTTTACTCCTTTTCCTTCAGAAGTTGAAGGAATGAGAAGCGGCATAGCCCTGAAAAAATGATAGAGGAACTTGAACCTGAACGCTTCATCCTTGTGGAAAGTAGAGTGGGAGCTGTTCAAGTTGGAGATGTTGGCAGGAAAGATCATTTATATATATATATATATATATATCTTAGGAATGGAACTAGTATCGCAGGGGGGTTACGGCCTGAGTCCCTGCGTAACCTTTGTATTTTGCGCTTTATGGCTTAAGTGTGTTTCATCTAATAATCAGTACAGTCTGTTAGAATAGATGATAGAAGGACACAGAAGTCACCAGGAGTGACCAAACTCAGACTCAGACTCAAACTCAAATGACCAGTGGTGGTAGATTGCCAACACACAGATAGTGCTATGTTACATACATGTGGGTACATATGGGTCCAAACCACACACAACTAACAATTTTCTCATATGTTATATGGTTTCCATACTTCATGTATGTCCCATTGAGCTGCTATGCCTCTCTTTGAGACTAGTATTAAACCCTATACAGTCTCGCCCCCTCCTCTCCCAAAGAAAAATGGAGGCTATTGGCCATTGACTTGCGACTATGACTCTGGTCCTTCCCCTTTCTCAAATTATGACAGCTCCGGCTGTGTATGAGTGTTTGAATATCTGGGGATGATCTTCGTGTTGACCCTGTCAGTGAAGGAAGTGACAATAACAATAATCGGTTGTTTCTTGTGCCGAGGTAGTCATTCCCATCCTTGTCCTCATCTGTATTGCTGTTGTAGGAATGTAATCTATATCCTGAGGATAAAGTGTGAGCTGAGTATCAAATTGGCAGCTGACTGTTAGGGGGACTAATGGGACTGTCCACATAAGCCTTGTTGATCGGATATCCATCAACTGCAATATCAGCTTGCTCCTCAGCCTGCATATGGTGATGCAGATGCAGCTGTCAATTTAAACTTGATTCAGAGTTCTCAATGCTCATGGCTGTAGTGCTACTCCTCCCATCAACACCCTTTCCTTCCTCACCACTCTTGTCACTAGGACTAGGACTTACACTGGCACCACTTTCACTCCAATAGCGTGAATGCCACCACTCACATATCTTGAGAAATCCAATTTGTTTTTGCTTTTTGAGTCATATAGGTCAAGTGTTCCTTGGGAGCAGTAGGAGAGGACCTAATGGTGGAGGACTGTGACCAGAATGTGCTGGTGCTGAGGATCAATGTGTCTGCATTTGTATCTGTAGTACCAACACCATAGGTAAAGGCTGGCAGTGGGACTGTTGCTGGGCTAGCAGGGATGTGACTTGCTGGGGCTGGGAAGGATGGCAAGAGAGGCCAAAGAGTTGGACCATTTGGTAGGTGGGATGATGTTGACATTGACACTGAGGGAGCTGACATTAGCATGGTAGGTATACAAGTTCGAGTTCAAACTGGATGGCAGCTTTTGAAATCATCCTGGGTGACCGTGCTGCTGTCCTTGGCTTTGTGCATATCGTCATCATCGTCATGGTAGTGATCGTGTGTTTGGATGGAGAAGAAATTGGGAAGGACTTCAAGGGCAAGTTTGGAGGCTTGTATGAAGATGGCATGGCTGCTGCTCTAGTAGCCAACCTCAGGGTCGTATTCATCCAAGTAGTCATAGACACTGATGGCATCGTCAAAAAACTCCTCAGCTTGCCATACACATTTCCATAAGGTTAACACTGAGGTTTTGTGGAAGATCTGTTAGGGAATGGTTAAACAACTTATGATAGTATTTAGAGTGATACGTACATTTGGGATCTAAACAGAAAGTGTGACCTGTCAAAATAGGTTCCTGGATGAATTTCTGATTGTGGTTATGGCAGAGATGATTATTAAAATGAAGAAGGATGTGGATCCTCAGCACTAGAAGTACAGGAGCGAAGGATAGTTTGACGAGCGGGCACTAAGGACCCACAATGGTACACAATATGTAGCTTAACATTGATAGGGGGTGGAAAGGCTGAGAAAATAGTGAGATTGATTGAGAATAATACAGTGATAAATTAATATACCAAGATTAACATGTGGCATGAGGCATAGCATCATATAATATATTCAAATATTCACTCATCAACAAAAATGACTATTGCTGTAGTGACCCATTGACCAAAATACCTAACTTTGTAGTTCCAGGCAAGAAAGGCCCCACAGGACAAATATATATACATGATGCCTAATAACCCAGTGATTCTGAAAAATAGAAATGATGGACCTTGAAGTTTTGAAATGGTGATCAAGAAGTTTTGAATGGTGACAAAGAGAATTTCAAATGGTGACATAGAGGTTTTTAAACGGCGAAGAACAAGTTTTTCAATGGTGATGATGTTTTTGAACAGTGATGGAGAGGTTTTCAAATAGCGACACAGCTTTTTGAATAACGAAGACATTTTCTAATGACAATGAAGAGGTTTTTGAACAGCGATGAGACACTCTCGAACAGTGACAAAGACATTTTCAAACAGTGGATGACGTTTATGAATGGTGATGAAGACGTTTTGGAATGCCGAAGATGTTTTCGAGCAGTGATCAGACACTTTCGAACAGTGACAAAGATGTTTTCAAACAGTGATGACATTTATGAATGGCGACAAAGATGTTTTGGAATGGCAAAGATGTTTTTGAACAGCCATGAGACATTTTCGAATGGTGACAAAGACATTTTCAAACAATGGATGACATTTTGGAACGGCGATCACTGCCAGGGATGGCCACTTTGAAGACTGGGACCAGTGAGGACATTTTTGAATGGCAATGAAGAGATTTTTGAATAGCAATCACATTTGTGAACAGCGACGAAGATGTTTTTGAATGGTGACTGAGATGTTTTTCAATGGGCAAGGCATTTTTGAATGGCGATGAAGAAGTTTTTGAACAGTGATCAAGTTTAAAAACAGTGATGAAGACCTTTTTGAACAGTGACAAAGAAGTTTCAAACAGCGATCAAGTTTATGAACGGTGTTGAAGAGTGTTTTGAATAGTGATGAAGACGTTTGATCAGTATTTTGAACAGCGACGGAGAAGTTTTTCAATGGGCAAGGCATTTTTGAACAGCAATGAAGAAGCTTTTGAACAGTGATCAAGTTTAAAAATGGTGATGAAGACCTTTTTGAACAGCAATGAAGAGTGTTTTGAATGGCGACAAAGATGTTTGATCGGTATTTTGAATGGCAATGACAATAACGTTTGCCAATGGTGAAACAGCGAAGATGTTTGATCGGTGTTTTGAACGGCAAAGAAGACCATTTTGATTAGTGTTTTGAATGGTGACGAAGATGTTTGATCAGTATTTTGAATGGTGACGAAGGCATTTTGATTGGTATTTTGGATGGTGACGACAATAATGTTTGCCAATGGTGAAACGGTGAAGAAGACCATTTTGATTAGTGTTTTGAATGGCAATGAAGACGTTTGATCGGTATTTTGAATGGCGACAACAATAATGTTTGCCAATGGTGAAATGGCGAACAAAACCATTTTGATCATTGTTTTGAACGATGACGAAGATGTTTGATCAGTATTTTGAACGGCGATGACAATAACATTTGCCAACGGTGAAACAGTGAAGAACATTTTGATCAGTGTTTTTGAACAGCAATGAAGGTGTTTTTGAAACGGGGATGAAGACAATCCATATGTTTCAACCGCAGACGACGATAACACTTGCCAACGGCAATTGAAGACAAAGACGTGTCAACGGCAAAGATTGGAGTTTGAATGGTGAGGGCAACAAAGACAATGTTTTAAACAGTGAAGGTGACAGTTTGAATGACAAAGACACCCCTTTCAATGCCATCTGCAAACGAGGTCTCGTTCCTGGGGGGAATACCCATAGCCCCTTGCTGCTACTTCCTTGAATGAAATAGTGCCAATGTTTTGGTTTTCTACATTGCCCTTTTGGCCACGACAAAGCCTACCGCATTCGATGTGAAATTATTATCATGCCCTCGGGGCTGCAGAATTAGTGTGCCTGTCACAACTGTCACATGTCATATATCGTCACAAACATTCAAAGGTAATATTCGACAACTCTTCAACCTATCGAATTCAACTCGACAAAACCGAACATTAATCGACACCATCAAATCTCTTTCGACATGTCTCATTTCGACATCATATATGATTTCATAATTAGTTCATAACATAGTCATAACGATACGACGAAAAGCATAAAAGGGCTACGAAAGGAGCGAGGGAAGTCAGTCGAAATATCTGTATATTAGTGATATTAGTAATCTATCTTGTCGTAACTTCTTCGACAAATACTTCTGTGAGTTCTTGCAACTGGTAATAGCCTCTTACTTCATCGACAGGGCGAATATATACTTCGTCGAACGAGGCTTTCGAGTTCGATTAATAGAATATTATTCGACTTTATCGAAGAATAATCGATTCGTGACAGTGCCTGGCAGGATTGAAAGCGGGAGTGGTCCAGTCCATTCGTCCCGTCGGTGATGGGCAGTGCCGTTGGAGCCTCAGAGACAGTGTGGTGCAGGAGGGACATATTATTTGGGTCAACATTAGTGTATAAATAAGGGAAGAGGGCACATGTTTCGATCGTGGTGGATGCCCTGCAGCTGCCATTGTGCCGACTGCCAATGTGGATTACCATTTCAAGAGTGTTGTTGTTGATGTTGGTCTATGGCTCTCCACCAATGGCAGCAGCTGCTGATGTCGAGGTGGATGAGACTATTTAGGTACATAAATATGAGGTCTGTCAGAGATATTGTAAGACTGATGTCACCACGAATGAGTTTTGGCACTGTGTATTACAAACGATGACTTCAATTCTACATCAGGAAATGTATGACATAGATTATGAAAGAATGAACTGACATTTCAACATTTGACGAAACAGGACTCCAGATGAGTATTGTCAATATAACTATGAGTCTTCAGCCATTTTGACATCCGTTAGGAATTACTAGACAAAGACGGCTTCTTCTGAGATTCTGATGTATAGAATTCGACGGCTTCATCGATTTCTTTTGTGGCGTTTATTGTAGTTGGTCTTGTACTGGGATGGGTTGGAGCAAATAGATTGTTTGGCTGCGAATTAGAAGAACTAGTTTTATCCAGAATCAAGTGCTTACTATGAGCCTGTTTTTGACCACTTGTTTGTACTGTGGCAGCAGGTCGGGATGGATGGTTAATGAACGGTGACAAAAATGTTTTTGAATGGTGATGGAGAGGATTTCAAATGGCGATAAAGAGGATTTTCAATGGTGATGAAGAAAATTTTGAATGGTGACAGAGAATATTGAATGGCGACAAAGAGAATTTTGAATGGTGACAAAGAGAATTTCGAATGGTGACAAAGAAAATTTCAAACAGCAATGAAGAGAATTTCGAATGGTGACAAAGAAATTTTTGAATGGCAATGAAGAGAATTTCAAATGGCAACAAAGAGGATTTTGAATGGCAATAAAGAGGATTTTCAATGAGGATGAAGAGGTTTTCAATGGTGAGGAAGAGGTTTTCAAATGGCAAAGATGTTTTTGAACAGTGATGAGACGTTTTTGAATGGTGACAAAGACATTTTCAAACAGCGATCACGTTTATGAATGGCAACTAAGAGATTTTGAAATAGTGACAAAGATCCTTTTCAATGGCGAAGACGATGTTTTAAATGGCAAAGGCGATGGTTTGAATGGCGAAGACACCCCTTTCAATGCCGTCGGGGGGAATACACATAGACTTGTATAAAAACCCTAAACCCTAAGTCAATTATACCTACTTTATCGAAATGTAGAATAATATAACCTTTTTCCTTCTTTATGATAAATCCTCTACCATTGTATCTTTTATTATGTTTTTTTTTGATCATTTAGCTGTTGTTTTAAGAATTCTATTTCTTTCATTAGTTTACTCTCACTTGTAGAAAGTATATTAAACTTTTTTGTCTCTCTTTCCTCCATTTTAGCTTGTTCTTCCATGACCTCACCAAAGAATGATTTCATTATCCTGAAAACCCTTTTAGAAAACATTTCTGTCAGTCTTTCCTCCCTTCCAGCTTGTTCTTCTGTGAAGTTATTGAAGAACTATTCCATCATCTTAAAAACAGTGTGTGCTTGCATTGTATAGTGATTACTATCATAGGGTATTTGGTTGTCAAAAAATTCATTTTTTTAATTTGCATCCTTTTGTCATCATATAGGAGGATAACCCAAAACTTTAAAAGTTATTTATCCATTAAAGTATATATATTTATATTGTTTGTTGTAAAATTAATATTTAATCAAATTCAGCCTATCAGGTAATATTCTGGAGAATAAGGAAATATTAATATTTATCTTGTATCTGACAAAAGTTAGTCAAACAAACATATATAGATTATCCTTTTGGGGATAAATTCCACAACATGGATTGGTTGGCCAGATAGTTCTGGTTAACTTTCTAAACCAAATAAATTCAAATTATATGAACTATATTTGAAAGTTTGCATACTATACAAGAGAATCCATCTTATCCCAAAGATTAAGTCATAACCTGAGTAATTTTGGTTAACTATAATGTTTGTGGACATTTTAAAAGTCATGGAGATACTAGAGAATGTATTTTATCCCAAAGATTAGGTAACAACCCAGATAATCTTGTATCCCCATGACATTTGTGCATATTTTAAGGGAGTGTACAAGTCTTAAAGATGAAGTTTGGGGTTAATGAAATATAAATCTCTAAAACATGTAGTCATAGCCAGGAGAAATAGTCTCACTTAAAAATATGAGGAGTTTTTCATAAAATTTTGTGTATTCAATGAATTGTGACTATCCTCCATGCGAGATTTGGATATCTAGCGAACTCTGCTATAGTACATACCCAGAGAGCTAGCTTACATGCAAGTGGACTAGGATAATGGTGCTAAATAGGACGTCTCCGCTCACAACCCAAGCTCTCTTCATGTAATACGCAAGACTCGGATATCTAGCAAATTCCACTATAGTACATGCCCCAAGCCTTCACCATGTGGTAAGGCATGAATTTGTTACGACCGTGTCGCAACCCTATCGGCCCCGAGGTTATCGCCACTTGTCAACGTTTCAAGTCATTCTCTCGGAAACCATTGGCCCCGAAGCTGACGAATGTTTCGTGAAGATCAAACTCCATTTACGCCCACGTCAAATAACTCGTATTGTCTGGTCAAACTTTTGATACGTCCCCTTTATTATGTTGATCCGTTCAATCTTATGTTTCGCATATGTCTATCTATATTTGTAGTCCTCGAACCATTTCCTTTTATCGTAATCCCGCTCTCGGTTATCATCGGCCTCCGAACTAATCATAAACTTCCTGTTCCTAGTCAAGCTTATTGTTAATGCCGTTTTCCGCCCTCCTCCCCATTAGTACTTTCTAGACGCCTGTTACTTGTATATGAACTCGCTGTAATTGTAGTTACTAGGCAATCAGAATATCGACTCAGAATACCCTCATACGTCTATAGCAGTCTCATACTAGGAGAATCTCTCTTCCGCCTTCGCGTGCGCTCGCCCACTCTCGGCCCCGACCCCTTGGCCCGACACCTGACTTGTCCTTCGGTTCCGATCGGTATCTTGCCGAAAAGTTCTTCTTAGGATTTAGTCTTCGCCTGTCCGAAATTTAAGGACAACCTACGGATATTTGCGAGGGCGCAGCATATAAGCTGAAGCCAAGTCCTTCCGATCGGTCCCCGTCGGCCACCGACATTAGTCAGTTTCTAGTTCTTAACAGAATTGCTGCATAGGTCATCGAATCATATTTACATGAAAGCTATCAATGGCATTTTATAAGAATCGTGAAGCCACAAATATATTTACCTATGTCCGAAGTTCTCATTTCCTTAGTATCAACCTGAAGTCTTCATCTCTTCACAAGTCAGTTTGATGGCTTCCGGACATCAGGTAAAAGAGCAGTTGGGCAATGTAGGTGATTGCCAGCAAAACCATAGTCTTATCGGCATTGATATCCATCTTCTCTCATAATTCTCCCTCGAGCATCATATACAGCTGTGCACATGCAATCAATCTATATCACGCAGTGAGATCTTTGCGAACAACTTGGATTTAGGTCCTCTTAGTTACCACTATTTGGTGTATAATTTCCAGAGAGATTGAGCTAGGATGGTTTGAAAGGTTTCACTACACCAACATTCTCTTTCTCATAATATACTACCTTCCATTCACAAGCCTCTTCTTTTACATTTCTATTCTTTATGCTGACTCCAAGAAAACTTAGGTGAGCCTGAAGTTAAATTGTGATTTGTCCTTATACTTACTCCTACTCTAATCCACTTTATTTTAGTAAATGTTGTATTATTTGACGATTCTTCATTTATTTACGATGTCCATGTGACTAACACTGACATACATTGCACATTTCATAGAGGTCCAGATTGCTCAAGTCTACACCTTGTACATACAATAAGAACGGGTTCATTTCAATTTTTCTTGGCTGCATAGGGTGTGCAAACATCCTGTTGAGTTATGTGTAATGAATACTATATGGGGGGCTAAGATAAGACTAATCAACTGACTGTCATAGTTTGAAGTCAAATTTTCTGACTGCAACTCTGAGCCTCCGGATCACATATCTACGTTCGTGTTTTTCTCCCCCCTATTTTCTAAATCATCAAAAGCTTACTATATCATTGTCGTTTGTTATTTTAATTCTCAACAAATTGTCTAGTGTACCAACCAGACCATAAGATGGACTTGTATATATGTAACTTCAGTGTCATTCTCCGGCTGTGTTATTGATCCATGAGTAAGTATTCAGCAAGGTTCCAAAAGGAGACTGACTTATGTTTTTTAGGTTCAGTGAATTTACAAATGTATATAATGTATATAATTCTGAACAATGTAAACTTTAATCACTTCAAAATATGTCTCTGAATGACAATAAATGGGAAGCTGGAATGTACAGAAGTCCTCAATATGACATGGTCATAGAAGGTAATACAAAAGTTATGTGATCAAGTATTTGAAAGTCCTGTTCCAAGACAGATATGACTGCTGATGTAGTGTTTAAAGACATTATTATTGATCCACCAGGTCACAAAGTGACTGAGTAAAGTTGTGGGGGATGGTAGCATGGTGGCCGCTTGCCCCCCACAGGTCACAGCCTTGTGTATGTTCATCCAACCATGAGTCCCTTGCCTCCTAGATGGCACAAATTACATAATGGCACTCAGGCACAACCCAACACACTTCACAACTTTTCAATACAATACTACAATTTATCTTTCTACTCACTTTCCACAGCCCACCTCCATCATACCCATTAAAATGTTATTCACAGCCGCAACTGCCACCAACTGAGTCAACTTCTTCTTTGTTGTCTGCTATGTGGTGTGTAAAAGTGGGCTGCCAATTTGGATGCTGTCGATGGAGGCTAATGGTTTCTATGGTACGGGCCGTGATGAAGAAGTGGTGAATCAAGTTTCGTGACCCCAGGGGGAATCCAACAAACTCCACAATTTTTCAATATATAACATCACAATTTCTCTTTCCACTCACTTTCTAAACCCCACCTCATATTCGTACGTCCCTCAGTCAAGGGGCCGACAGCAGATAAGTCTTCCAGTCATCTTTACTCCTTTCTATGCTGACGTGCATAGATGCCAGTCTTTCGATTGACGTATCTCACTCAAAAATGTCATTACCATCACACATTGCTGAAGTCTTTTTTATTCTGCCACATTCGAGTCTAACATTGAAAACCGAGGTACAATACAAATCAAAGAAAAATTTCATCTGCGAGGACTCATAATGAATGCACGATAAGCTACACCAGTCCGAATATATCAAAAGATTGAATTATCCCTACAGATTCTCTTGGCTCCTTCTAAACGTCATTTGGATGCCAATTTGCGTTTTCCGCCTCCCCCACCTGCAGCCATACTACTTTCCCCGATTGAAAATTCCGATTCCCCCTTGTCACTCGATTCAATTCCCCCATCCATAGATAGTTTCACAAATGAATTCCAATGGCCAGGGTCGGAAGTTGCACCAGGATACATACTCTGTACAACCTCCTTGGTGGATATTTCTTCGGGCTCAAACATTTTTGGAACATCCTTTGATAACTTGAGCAATTCATTGTATGTTTCATTGTCCTCGAATTGAATGGCCCCAAAAGTCTCGGACGAAGCCTGCGCACACCAGATATCAAAATAAGTGTAGGGATCTTTCTGGAATGCATATTTCTTTTTTTTTCCCGTAGACAGTTGTGTTCGTGCACCACGCGCCACGGTAGTGACTTTGGACTTAGAAGATGCCAGGGCATACACCATTCGAATCACAGGTGGAGGGTCAGATGACTTGTCGAAAATGCGTAGATCGAATGGGCTCATCTTGTCAAAGAGGAAATCTATCGGTTTGTCAGAATAACGAAAATCGTTCTTCGACTGCTTCATTGTAATCCCGTCGTCAATTGGGATCACTGGCGGTCACACAAGTTGACAGGACCACGGTGTATTGTCCAGAGCAGAACAAGATACAGGCAAGTGCAGTGTACGGTAAGATCTAAGGTCCTGAAAACTTCCCGGCTACTTATACGTAAAACGCGGTGATTATGTAATCACGTAAAACTAAAGGGTCCGTGCGTAAGACTGGGGGCACCAGGATTACATTCATGATGACCGATACAAACTCCTTTCCCGAATCCGGATCTTTGTAGAGCATTGGAAGCGCCACATCAATGCCAAATTGATTATCAGCGCAAAGAACTCTGGCCCCTCGAGCAGCAAGCCTCCCGAGGAATTCGATGGACAGCACCCTGGAATCATAAATTTTTATGAAATGCGTAACGTAGATCCGTGAATCTTTGAATGTCTCAGCGAAAGATTTGTTGTGACTCATAGTGTTCAGCATTGAAGGGACACGATCCTTGATCCGCTCGTTGTAGATCCCCTGCGCGAAGAGAGCTTCGAAGTAGGAGGTCACCGGGACAATTAATGACTCCGACTCCAGCCGCTTGGTTTGAAACATGAGACGATCTAGCGTATCGATGGTAATGTTGCAGGTAATGACTTCCCCTCGATCTCCCTTACTCATTCCAGGCCATTCCAAAATCTGTCGCAATGCCTGACAAGACTTGAAGTTACTATGCTGCATGACCGTGGCCGCCGCCTCGGTGAGCATCGGTTCTGAGGCTGCGACCGTGACGACAGACTCGAACCCTGCCTTGACACCCAAGCATACGCGCATGTATTTCTCGACCTGGACCATCTCGTTCGCATCTGCCTCTCTTCGATCTGCACCAGAAAGAGCGGTCGTATTAAAGTCCAGTGCAAGACGACGCGACATCACCGCAAACTGTTCCTCAACCCTCAACTTCATGCCAGGTTGCCAAGAACGACAGAGAAGTTTCTCGATAGCAAATGTGATGGCCGTTTTTCGAACACCATCTCCGCCCACTTGGTAGCGGGTTGACCATCTATAAGTAAATAAAGCCATGAACATGGACAGAGGTTTGAAAGGACGAACAAAGGATGACCCAGTGATAGCCTAAACCCCAACTCAGTAACATCTTTCAAGGTCAGGCTCTTATCAAACTTCCTCGCCATGTGATCGAATCCCAGCGCGCTGAACGGTTTCACATTAACAAGTTCACCTCTGAGAATGCGGTTCAAGGCATCTCGGTAAGGTGGTGGGGCGAATTGGTCAGACTTTCCAGTTGTAGACAAGAAGAAGCTCCAGATGGGGAATGGCCGTATGTTCCGCAAAGCGCGTCTCAGCGACGTGAATGCGGTCCACTCTATACTAAAATCGGTTTCATATATGGCCTGTGACAAAATGTGACCCTCGTCAAATGCCAAACACAACATGGGAGCATGCTCTTTATCAGGCAGGAAGGAAGGGTTTATCTTCGGCAATACCTGTCGGAGGGCAGTATCGAGAACTTAAAGAAAAAAAGAAAAAAAGCATTGATCATGTGCATGCCCGCCCAGAGAAACAATCCACAATACCTTCTGTCTTGAACCTACCTTGCGGTGGCTTCTTGGAGGGCGTCGTCTGGGGATCAGTACCGCGATATAGCTGCTTTGACTGTGAATAAAATAGGAGCTGCATAGAGCAGGCGACTCGCCTCATCTGCTTTATTCATCACGTCTGCATAAAAGTTGACATGTAGTGGAGCTTGTTTGCCAAACGTCTGCCCAACTGTCATAAAATCCCGAAATTGTTCAGGAAGGGATTTAGGATAGTTCTGTAGTGCTACCTCCTTTTCGGTGCGTGCGATATCAGGAGAGTCGGATATTTGCTGTTGGATGAATTGTGGGTCATCAATCACTTCTAATATTTTTTCGAACAATGCAGTGAGAAATGTGCTGAAGCGATCATCGCTTTCATGCAATTGGAAGCCACTACGTGTCAACCATTCTAGGACAGCGGTGTCAGGAGCAGGATAACCTGGATCAGAACGTCAGAGCTTTACAAGTAAAGATAACGGGGAGAAAAATCACCTTGCTGCCCTGCACGAAGATTAAACGGGACTACAAAGTGCTTCTTGGAGAATTCGTCAATCAGACGTGATTTCCCCATTCCAGAGGACTGTACAATCGGCAAAAGACGCGCATATACATTAGGGTCGTTGTGCTTTGTTATGTACTTTTAAAGGATGTCATCAATCCTTCCTTGAAATGGGTGAGACCACGACTTGATCGTCGCTAGAGTGCGGTCGGACAGGAAGGGCACAAGTAGGCGGAGCTTTACCCACCTTCTATGGAAGGATCAGTATCAAGTATCCTGTTAGGATACACACACAGGCCGGGTTTCCAGAGAAACCCGCGGGATATCCGGTAGGACTTGGCTTCAGCTTATAGGCTGCACCCTCGCTAGATTGTGTTGTCCAATTTCAAATGGACAGATGGGGATCCTGGGGAGTCTGGGCGGGGTTCATGGGTCGTAGGTCGTAAGTCGGGGGTCATGAATCGTAAGTCGGAGGTTGTGGGTCGTGAGTCAAGATAGTTGAGAGAGATAGATGTGCCAGAGCCCGTGGGCTCCGACTAGTGCGAGCGATGTGAATCAAGTAAGGTTTTAGAGCAGAAAATGTTATTAGATTACTGGGGGAATCTAAGCTAATTTTCTGACTGGATTGTATGTACAACATCTGCCAGTTTATATAGACCATGGAGTGAATGACATACCAAATCTAGTAATGGTGAAACAAAACTAACAAAACATGAAACGGGAATAGTAAACACCAAATTGGTGTTAGGAATGGAACGGAACGGAGCGGAGTCCGAATCGTGACAAAGCATAACCCATAATGGGAAATGGAGCGGGAGCAGAGTCCTAAATTGTGACAGGTCATTTGACTAAAATGGGAACGGGGCTCAATTAGAGTGGTGACGGGATTCTGAGTGGGGTCCGGTGACCGATGCGTGGGATGAAGACGGACATAGACAGAGACGGAGTCCAGGGGAAGTCCGGTGACTGATATGTGTCATAAAGAGGTCAAACGTAACTAGTCTTGATGTAATGGAGTCCGGGCGGGAAATCCTATAAACAGATGATTGGTGCTTGTAGCGCATGGGGGCGTACGGGTTAGGGCCCGGAGTCCGGCGGGATTGTCCAGTCATAACAGTATCCTCCCTTTATGCCGAAGTCCCAAAGAGGCTCTAGACCTAAAGAAGGTTCTTGTCGGCTACGCGCACAGCCGCCTGGTATTCCCTATTCAGGGCCTTCTCGACCTCCCGGGCTTCTCGTTCTACCTCTTCTCGCTGTCGCTGTTGCTCGTCCTGCTGCGCCAAGATTTGGGCAGCAGAGAGTGGCGCCCCATACTGACTGCCCGTGGAGGGCCCGGCGGTTGGCATAGGCTTGTGCGGCGTGGGCTTTGGTCCCATGCTATCAATGATGGGGTCATAAAGAAGTAGAAATTTCTATTTTTTCAAATTTATATATAGGCTCGTCGTGTTTGAACCTTACCTTCCAGATCACATGACTCTTTGACACATACATGTAACTGACATGACTTTTGACACATACTCAGTGTTCCGGTCATTACAACCGGAACACCGCGGGTTGTTCCGAGTCGGTAGGCAGACTGGTGCCGCCTTCCTTGCTTTCTGTTGATATGGTTAGCTCCACAGTATACCCATGGACCCGAGACTCACCTTGTTGGGGCTCTCTGGCTCCCCCTCGGACTCAGACTCGACTTCCGCCACCTTGCTCTGAAAAATGCTAAGTCAAAAAAGCGACAAGTTGAACTATGGGACTTACTTTCCCTGGAACTACCGCAGCTCTTTCCGCGGCCACTCAGGCTTTCTCTGCCGCAACCCTGGCCTTCTCCGTGGCCACTCGCACAGCCTCCTCCTCCTCCCTCTGCTTCTGCCTTGCAGCCTCTTCCTCTGCGGGCCAGGGCCCAGGTTGTTATCAGTGTGCGCACCTCAAGGCGAGGTGCTCGCTCATTCACGAGCCAGCCACAGGGTCCGGTTCACGGGAGAATAGTGGGTCGGACGGGTACTCCGGTTTGGAAGAAGTTTTGGGACGGATCGCTGAGGATATAGAAGCCCAGAACGAGTTGCTCCAGAAGATCAACAAAGTCAGCATCATTATGGTGAACGATCTCCGCGCAATCCGCGGGGACCACTTCAAGTTCCTGATGGAGTATGCCAGCTTTGTATATGACAAGCCGGAGGACGGGAGTTCTGAGGAGGCTGGGTCAGATGAGGAGGAGGTGCCCGCAGAGATCATGGAGCTACCCAAGGAGATGAATGAGGCGGGAAAAGCTGAGGTGGAAAAAGAGGCAGGGAAAAAAGATAGCCCCATAAATGTAGATGAAGAATAGAAGTAAAAACTTAATAATAATTGAACATGAAAGTAAAGCGTGAAAAACATAAAAAATAAAAGTCAAAGCCAAAGTCTGCAGGGAGTCCACTTAAAGACTTAACAAGACATGTCAGAACCTGTAAAAGCAAAGAGAGACATAGGGCGACAGGGAATAATGAAAATGAGTCCAAACGTAACATGGGGTCCACGGAGTGTGGTTAGAGAGAAGATAATGGTCCAGGTTTGAGTGGGTAAGCTGTATGAAAGTCAGTAATGATTTCCGTGGTATTACCGAGTTCCATGGCCAAAATCCATGAGGTCTCTTCATCGGTGCCCTCGTAACCCGCCCACTTGACCAAGTAAAGCAGTTTACAAGTGTGTTGATGCTTATCAATTTTTGAATCTAAAATCTGTGAGATTTCAAACTCGGGTTCTCCATCAATAATGACAGGAGGAGGCGGAGATTGCACACAATCCGGGATAGTGTTAGCAGTACAAAGTTCTAACATAAAAACATGAAATACCGGGTGTACCGCGCACATGCTATCCGGAAGCTGTAGAGTCCAAGAGACTGAACCTACTTGTGCGATAATTTCAAACGGACCTAAATATTTTTCAGCAAGCTTCTTTGATGGACATGTAGTCCGGAAGAATTGAGCTTTGATATAAACATGGTCGCCAATCTTGAAGTTTGGTGGCAGGATCCGGTGTTTGTCTGCTGAATGTTGGTATTGCTCTTGGGCAGACAATATTGCAGTCCGGAGTTCCTCATGGAGCTCGTGGAGGTCTGTGGTGAACTCTTGAGCGCGAACAGAGGTGAGATTTCGTTCTGGATGTACTGTAATATTTGGATTATATCCTTTATTTACAAAGAACGGGGAAACACCAGTAGTGGCCGAAGGCACATTGTTGTAAGCAAACTCTGCAAGTGGTAACAAGGTCTTCCAATTGTCCTGTTGGTAGTTGCAATATACACGGAGGTATTGTTCCAATGTCTGGTTGACGCATTCGGTTTGTCCATCACCTTCTGGATGATGTCCAGACGTGAAATGTAATATCATGTCCAAGGATTTTCTGAGCGATCTAAAGAAGTGAGACACGAACTCTGATCCTTGATTGGAAGTCACATGGGATGGAACTCTGTGCTTGGAAAATACATGGATAATAAAAAGTTCCCCTAACTGCATGGACATAATTGTATCATATAAGTAGGGATGAATATACCTTGTTTTGAGAATCTGTCAACAACGACTAGAATAGCAGAAAAGCCTTCAGAATCCGGTAGATGTTCAATGAAATCCATAGATATAGAATTCCACGGATGTTCCGGTACTGGGAGTTGTTTCAAAAGGCTGTATAGCTTGTGTCGCTGAGATTTCGAGCGGGGACAAGTAGTGCAAGATTTACAATAGTGCTTAACGAATCCACGGTGTCCGGGCCAAGTATATTCTCTTCTTATTAATGATAGAGTTTTGTTGTACCCGAAATGTCCTGAGAGTGGATGATCATGTTTATATTGAAGGATCCTGAGGCGGAGGCCATCGGAGTCCGGTACATAGATACGATCGTCAAGTCTAATGAAACCATGTTGATCAAGAGACCACCGAGGTTGATCGGGGTCCATGGGATTGTCCAGATGAGCTTTAGTAATTGGGTCTAGCGGAATTGCCAATAGAATATCTTGATGTAACTTCTCAATATCCATAATGATGATTCCACGGACAATGGGATTGATGAGGAAAGTTGCGCGGACCGATGCGGTAAGCTGTTGATTCATGAAAATAGGTTTCAGGTTGTGCGGATTTACCATTGCATAGTCGTTGCTCCCCTCTTTAGGATAGACGTCCCATCATCTAGTTAAAGTGTCGGGTTTGCCGCCGAGACAGCCGGGTTGAAAGTGGATAATCATGTTGAAAGCAGATAGATATTCAGACCAGCGGGCCTGCCGGTGGGTCAAACGTTTTGTGGTAGAAAAGTATTCCAGGTTTTTGTGATCTGTTACAACATCAATAGGAGCTCCTGAACCTTCCAAATAGTGTCGCCACGCTTTGAAAGCTGAGAATATTGCCAGAAGTTCTTTATCATGAATGTCGTAGTTGAGCTCTGCTCCGGTAAAAGTCCGGGACAGAAAAGCCACAGGGTGGACTTGTCCGTCGGAGTCCTGGATAGACAGAATGGCTCCAAGTGCATAATCTGAGGCGTCCGTTTCGACAATGAGTGGGAAGTCTGGTTTCCAATGCGACAGAATAGGAGCTGTAGAAAAAGAATTTTTTAAAAGATTGAAAGCTTTTTGACACTTATCGTTAAAGTTCCACGGAGTACCCTTACGTGTAAGACGGGTAAGGGGTACCATGATGTCGGAATATCCACAGATAAAATGTCTGTAAAAATTGGCAAATCTGAGGAAGGATTGTATATCTTTAACTTTTCAGGGTTCGGGCCAATCTTTGATGACTTGCACTTTGGTTTCATCCATGCGGAGTCCATCGGGTCCCATCATGAAACCTAGGTATTCCACGGAGTCCATGTCAAAAGTACATTTTTTACCATTTGCGAATAAACCATGTTGTCTGAGCCTCTGGAGAACTTCACTGACTTGTTTGTTGTGTTCCGCGGGATTCTCGGAGTAGATAAAAATGACGTCCAAGTAAACAATGACGCATACATCAAGCATGTCGGAGAAAATGTTGTTGATAAAACGCTGAAAAATAGATGGAGCATTGGTGAGTCCAAAGGGGATCACCAACCACTCAAAGGCCCCATAACGGGTTCTAAAAGTGGTTTTCCATTCGTTGCCCACGGCAACCCAGACCAAATAATAGGCATGCTTGAGATCTATTTTGGTGTAAATCCGGGCATTCCGTGGAGCATCGAGCAGGTCAGATATAAGTGGGAGTGGATATTTATCCTTTTTGGTGACAGCATTGAGTCCTCTAAAATCAACACATAGTTGAAGGGATCCATCCTTTTTTCTGACAAAGAGAACAGGTGCTCCAAAAGGAGACTTTGAGGGTCGGTTTCACTATGTGGTACTCAAGTATTATGGGTATATTTCTTGAAGTGAGGTGCCACAACGTGTTCAAGATCGATTTTTAAGTTGTATTCTCTGTGAGGCGGAAGCTGGTCAGCTTTTCGCTTGCTAAAAACATCCACGAAGTCATGATATTTCTCTGGAACGCCTTCTAGGTCAGCGGCTTGCTCAGATTCAGATACCGGGGTTGAAAAATATCCAGTTGCTTCATCAATTTTTAAGTTGATAGTGAACACCTAGGACCCATCCATTTTTGAAGCCCTAATAAAAGCTGCAGCATTAATCAGAGAAATGGACGGAGGTGCCATGGGTTCCGGGGAAGCTATTGGTGCCATAGGGATCACAGGAGTCCTTGAGACTGCAGGTGCCGGGAAGGCCATGGGTGCCGTGGGTGCCGTGGAGGCCGGGTCCAGTGCAGTTTCCTCAGTCACCGTGGGAGTCCGGAATGTTATACTGTTAGCTATCCAGTCAATCAACGGATTGTAGCGGGTAAGCCAGTTATGTCCTAGGACCACCGAGCAACTTGAGTCTAACTGGGTCACATAGAAAGTGACCAATTGAGATGTTCCACAAGGAAATTGATGGGTAAATCACAAGCTTGGGTAACAACTGAATTACTTGTGCCATTGAAGAGGCGGAGAGTGACGGGATTTATCGAATAAGTTGACAAAGAATTTTTTTGCATGAATTTTGTATCTAAAAAACAATGAGTCGAGCCGGAATCTATGAGAGCTGAAAAAACGAATTTCGGAATCATATTAGACATACGTTTAACGAAAAATGAATCAGAATGTGAAAGAGCGGATGCATTGAGGCGAGTGAACTCTTGAATGCGTGGAGAGGCAATGCAACCCCTAACCTGCGTGGAGTCCACAGGGTTGCTTACTCTTTTTTCGAATTGGAAGCCAGTTTGTCCTTCGACGGGGCTTCCGTGGGGGCCTTGGCTGTTCGACCCTTAGAAGAGTTTGCTTTTGCCAGCGGACATTCCGGGACTCAATGACCGGGTTTCCTGCACAAGAGACAGAGGTTGTTGTCCATACAACATTGTCTTTCTTGTGGAGTCAATTTGCCATTGGGTCCGAGTTTACCTGAGAGGTTGGGTTTTCTGGCTTGCTTGCCGGACTGTTGACCCTTGTTGTTGTCCTTATTGTCCTTATTGTTGTTGTTGTTTGAAGACTTTTTATCATTCTTCTTGTTGGATTGTGTGGAGTTCTGGTTGCTGGTTGACAAATTATTGTTATTGTTTTTATTGTCCTTGGACTTGTTTACTTTGTCTGCAGAGGTCTCGTGGGTAACTTCCGCGCGACGTTCCCAATAACATGAGTCCGCATTTTGAGCTTTGAGGTGCATATGGGACAGGGTTTTTGGCTTGCCATCTTCTCCTTTTGAGACTTTGTCTTTAAGGTGGGACGGGGCAGACCAGCATAGAATTGGTGGCGGAGAGTGGGATTGCCCCACTGACAACGAGCTGCAAGATTATTGAATTGGACGATGTAGTCCGTGATGCACTGCGTGTCCTTCATACAAAGATTTGTGAGACTATTCTTGGCTTCTCCTGTCGGGTCATATGGGCCGAAGTTGGTTTCAAGCTCCTCAACAAAAGCCTCCCAATTTTCAAGCCAGAGCGGCTCTTCCTCGGAAATCCCGCTAAAAGCCGGTTTGAACCATTTCAACGCAGATCCCGACAAATATGACAGTGCGTAGTTGACTTTTCGGGAGTCCGTGGAGAATGTAGCGGCACGATCACGGAAGTTGAAGCGACACTGCATGAGGAAAGTAGAGAGTTTGTTTGGATTGGAACCCGTGAAGGGTTCTGGAGCATTGACTTTTGACCATGGAGGTTCTTGTTTCTTTTTCTTTTGTTCTTCAAGCAGGTGCGTCATGAATTTATTTATAGTACCTGCTAAAAATTCAGAAGTAGGATCCCCCAAGTGCGGTCGTTGAACAGGCGGAGGATTTTCGAGAGGGATTTCAACACCTTTGTCCTTGTCGGAGGCCATGGAATTGTCCTCATGCTCGGATTCATCCTGGTTTTCTGGGACTTCTTCGATACAGGCTTCTTCCATGGTTTCCGACTGGTTCGCAAGCGTCTGACTGGTATACAGAGTTAACAGGGAATGAAGAGTCGACGGTCCAGGTAATGATGACTGTGCACGTGTACTTCTTCTTGGTGGCATAATAAAACAATCTGCGAGTGTTAGTCAGAAAATACTGTTAGGATACACACAGGCCGGGATTCTGGAGAAACCCGCGGGATATCCGGTAGGACTTGGCTTCAGCTTATAGGCTGCACCCTCGCTAGATCGTGTTGTCCAATTTCAAACGGACGGATGGGGATCCTGGGGAGTCCAGGCGGGGTTCGTAGGTTGTAGGTTGTAAGTCGGGGGTTGTGGATCGTAAGTCGGAATTCGTGGGTCGTGAGTCGAGATAGTTGAGAGAGATAGATGCACTGGAGCCCGTGGGCTCCGACTAGTGCGAGCGATGTGAATCAAGTAAGGTTTTAGAGCGGAAAATGTTATTAGATTACTGGGGGAATCTAAGCTAATTTTCTGACTGGACTGTATGTACAACATCTGCCAGTTTATATAGACCATGAAGTGAATGACATACCAAATCCAGTAATGATGAAATGAAACTAACAAAACATGAAACAGGAATAGTAAACACCAAATTGGTGTTAGGAACGGAACGGAACGGAGCGGAGTCCGAATCGTGACAAAGCATAACCCATAACGGGAAATGGAGCGGGAGCGGAGTCCTAAATCGTGATAGATCATTTGACTAAAACGGGAACGGGGCTCGATTAGAGTGGTGACAGGATTCTGAGTGGGGTCCGGTGACTGATACATGGGACGAAGACAGACATAGACAGAGATGGAGTCCAGGGGAAGTCTGGTGACTGATATGTATCATAAAGAGGTCGAATGTAACTAGTCTTGACGTAATGGAGTCCGGCCGGGAAATCCTATAAACAGACAATTGGTGTTTGTAGTGCGTGGGGGCGTACAGGTTAGGGCCTGGAGTCTGGCAGGATTGTCCAGTCATAACATATCCTTTCACCCTCGGCCAAACTGGCAGAACTGAGGTGGGAGCACACAGGTTGGAGCATCTCTAATAAGGGCGATAAGGACAAATGGTGCGAGAGTAATACATTACAAAATTACCAAGGCTCTGAATATCTGAAAACAATCCTTTTCTAAACATTCACCCAATAAGTTGAAGAGCTCATCGTTCTCGACGATACACTTGCGAACATCGCGACGGTTGTTTAGGGCGGGCAGGAGAGGTGGATTCGCCGTTTCAGCAATTTGAGACAGAAGCGGGACGGCAAATTCTAACCCAAACCTTTTCGTGCCTGACTGGACGCCCTCGAGGATCAAAGCGATAGTATCGTTCTCCAACACCTCACGATCTTGCCTCTCCTCGTCTTCAAGAGATGTGCGTCTGGTGGCCATACGAAGAAGTTTCTTGGTTGACGATTCATTAGCAGACTGTGAGGATGACGACCGCTGAGTATCATGAGGGAGCTGTGGTTGGGCAGAAGTGGGAGGTCACGTGATATCACGGCACGATCTAAATCCGGTTGATCTTTGCACGTAGATCAAACAAATTGTTAAAATCTGATTTTTATTTATTTCTTATTAATATCCATTCAACTCAACTTCTGTAGAAGTCGTAGTCTTAAACTAAGGGGGGCCTTTCTTTCCCGGGGCTACAAAGTTGGGTTTGCGGGAATAATCCTGCATAATCCTGGTGTCTATCTCCATAATAACCGATAACGCCGAAAGGCAGTGGTGAGCATCGGGTATTACTCCGCAATCCAGACAGTTCGTCAACAGCTTGGTTCAGAAGCCACAAGGTGTCTCACAGACCTCACATTCATGTACTTGCATATTTGGTAATTGAAACAACGTACACTTCTACAGGGTAGCAAGGGAACGACACAAATTACGCAACAAGGAAACTCTTATTTAAACATTCCGAGTCGATTTGATCTAAAAACTTGAGAATCACCGCATAGTTTTAAGTCTCTTGTATAGGTTACTTTGACTGGAACGGGGCATCCTAGCTTTCAGTGAATCGGCCATTAAACCAATATAACGTTCCACAACAACATCCCATCGCAAAACGGCTACATCACCCTTCCATTCCCCTTTGAGACGTTTCTGCTGTTCATCATCAGGGGTTGCAATGATGCGAAGGAATCTGGGGATCCGTCGCGTTGAGTGCGAAGCAGATTGCTGTTGAGCTTGTGGAGTTTTCTGTGATAACTGTCAGCTATTGGCGTGTATACGGCTGACCCGAGAACCATCTCCAAACTCCCTGTCAGATCATCTACAAGATGTGGGTAAGACACTGGTGCATATCGATGCCGTGTCCCTCCCTTCTATAAATATCAGAGTAAAGGTTGAGTGTGATAGGGTTTAGTTTAATACCTACCTCCATCGTGTAAACGAATTTGGGCATAACAGAAATGATGGCATCTTCGCCATTTCTGAGCATTGAGGGTTGGTAAAACTTTTGCTTGCACTGCAAGAATAATCAGCTCCTTCGTCTCCTTGTCTTGAAGGGTACACATCACGTCGGGGCCCATGTGGTTATCTGGAAAAAGAAAGGGCTTTCCATCTGGATCGTGCAAGAAAGCGAGAACATCTTCAGGGGAATTAGCCTTAAGACCCAAACGATCAGAATTACCCGTCTTCTACGAGGACTGCATTATGTCATCAGCCCTACGCTTCAGGGGCGACTAGGGTAACCTTCCTCGACTCTAATGACTCGCTACAACGGAAGGCGTGCGAGAGAGGTTTGAACTCGCCCCAAAAGTCTCCATCAGCACGAGAAGGATGCCTGTTAAAACACATAGCCAAGTACCGAGGCATTATGAGCACTGCGAAATGCATTTGCTATCCATGTCTTCCTCATCGTGTGACGGTGCTTTTGTAAAACCGAGCTGAGGGAGAGAACTACCTATGGTTCGGAAATGTATACAGCATAGTTCGTTGTAGCTTCGCATTGCCAAGGGCTCGTGATCTTGTCCAAAAAACCTACGCCCCACCCAATTATGTCGTGCATATGGTTTTCGATGGCGATGGTCGTAGGTTCGCTTCCCAAAGTCCACCGCATAGGAATTTCGACTAGGCATTGTATCAAGTCCTCTCCTATCAAATACGCGGTTAGTTCTTGCATTAGTAGAAGAGATATTACACTGGCTATTCTCTTCGTTGAAAACGTGCTCCAATTCGCTAATGGGTCGATAATGTGAGATCAACGCGGACAGCTCAGGGGAAATGGGGGGTTCATCATCCTCCAGTTCGATTGCGTCAGTGACTTTAAATCCAGTCAAGCGTTCAGCGAACGAGGTAAGGACACGGTGGCGCGGGACATTTTCCAAGCAGATAAACAGCTCAATAAGACTAGCGGTCAGGCGGTGGCTACAATTTTAATCATAAAAACGAATCTCGCAGCGTCAAACGATAGACATACCGGCCAGAAAACCAGTACACCATGTGTTCCAACAATCGTCGATCGGAGTTATTGTCCGAGAGTGTGAGGTATCGGCGAATATAGTCCAATTGAGAAGAATCGTCTCTCGTGAAACGCCCAATATCAGTGAAGACCCGCGTACCACTCCCAGCTGCATTTTTTGCAGAAACAGAACCCACGGCATCCTTCACCATTTTCATCGACAGTCCAGTTCCCGAGAGAATAAAACCAGTGAAGAGTTGAGTGTTCAGAAAGAATCTATACATTTCACGAAGAATAGGGTGCATATCAGTCCCGATGTCGGAGCGGAAGTACTCCTTCAGATTGTCGGCAGCCACTTGTCCCTCGTCGATCACGACGAATAGAGGTGTCCAGGATCCTTCTGGAAACAAGTCATTTCTGTTAGTCGTGAGCTCACTTAGGGTGGATGCGATAATGCTACGCATGATCTGCGTATCAGCAGACCGGAGGGTCCAGAGCACTCTGACGAAGAGATCCTCATCTTGAAAGTTCAAGGAGGGTAGCAAAACTTGAGCAAGAACCCATCTCCGTCGAGCTAATGTGGCACCTGTGTTAACAGGAACATGTTGCACAAACTGCTTCAGGATCAAGACGCGCGCGCACAACAACATTGCAAACACTCGGTCTGCAGCTGTAGCGTTCTCATCAATTTCTCCTGTGTGCCAAGTGCTTAAAATTGGCAATATTTTTTCCGTCGCTACTTCTAAGTCTTTGGAGCCAGATGCTGGACCTCGTGTGGTTGTGCACGAAAGATAAAGGCCCAATTCAAGCAAAGACCCTCAAGTGCAAGGCGTGTTTTACCCGAACCCTAGACGCCGGCTGGAAAGAAAGAGGAAGATTACCATTTAGGTGGATTCGCCGTTTCAGCAATTAGAGACAGAAGCGTGATAGCGAATAACAAATCGAAATTTTTCGCGCCAGACTGGACGCCCTCGAGGATCAAAGCCCCAACACCTCACAATCTTGCCTCTGCTCATCTTCAGGAGATGTGCGTCTGGTGGTCACATGATGAAGTTTCTTGATTGACCATTCGGTAGCAGACTGCGAGGATTAAGACCGCTGGGTATTAGGAGGGAGCTGCGATCGATTAGACATGACAGTGGTGGTGGGCGGAAGCGACAATGAGTTTTTTTCTTTTTTAAAAATACATTTATATACCGCATCGCATCACTAAGATACATAGCGGTTCCGTAGCGTCGTATAGAGCATAGCTGCTATAGTATCTACGAGATAATCGAGAGGGAGCAGGCCGGATGCGTCGCAGCGAGTGGTGGTTGGTACGATGGTCGAATGAAGAGTGGAAATTTGGGCCGAAGCCCGAGGAAGAGCCCGAGATCCTGCTAGCAGTCGACGACGGCTGCAGGCACACCGAAGCCTTACATTGCCAGTGCATAAGTGAATGCTGGAGTCGGGGGTGGGTAGGATGAATAGACCGTTGCCAGGCTGTGGTCATGGTTATGAGGTGCCAGTGACGTTCCGCAGGCGACACTGGTGCGCGGCTGAAGGCTGCCGACTTTGACAGAGCAGTGAATTCAGAGGCTCCCCACGCCTGTTCACTGTCATCCGCCTCTCTGCCCTTCCACCACGAGCATGGGGGTCCCAACCCCAGAGGCAGGTGGTGGTCACGGAACAAGAGCGCGACGCATCCGGCCTGCTCCCTCTCAATTCTCTCGTAGATACTATAGCAGCTATGCTCTATACGACGCTACGGAACCGCTATGTATCTTAGTTATGCGATGCGGTATATAAATGTATTAAAAATAAATAAATAAATAAAAAGTGAGGTCACGTGGCAAGGCTTTCTTGTTCCGTGACCACCACCTGCCTCTGGGGTTGGGGCCCCCAGTGCTCGTGGTGAGGGGCGGAGAGGCGGATGACAGTGAACAGGTTTGGGGGCCTCTGAATTCACTGCTCTGTCAAAGTCGGCAGCCTTCAGCCGCGCACCAGTGTCGTCTGCGGAACATCACTGGCACCTACCAACCATGACTGCTGCCTGGCAGCGGTCTACCCTTCCTACCCACCCCCGACTCCAGCATTCACCTATGCACTAGCAATGCAAGACTTCGGTGTGCCTGCAGCCCTTGTCGACGCCTGCTAGCAGGATCTCGGACTTTTCTTGGGGCTTCGGCCCAAGTCCTCAAGGCCTCAGCTCTATAGCTGTCGATATATGAGGCCCAGGGCACAGGTACCAAAGAGGAATCACCAGTAGCAAGAAGGCTGCCCAGCCTTCTTCTAGCAGGCAAAGAGGACCACCCTGCAACCGGCCCCAAGGCCTCCAGCTGTCGTTGGATGCTGGTAGGAAACCCACGTATGTCGTCCAGACGCTGACTGAAACCTCAATTAGGCCAAAGTAAGTTCGTTCATAATGTCGTTTTTTACCAGCGCCGTCCCCACTAATCGAAATTTACATCAAACGAGAATACCTCCTTGGTCAACTACCCCCAAAAAAGGAAGCTATCGTCGACTCGTTGCTACGACAAATTCATAAACTAAACCCCTTACACCACACCACCACTCAACCTCGCCCTTCCAGCAAACTGACATCATCCTTCACATGAACCCCACGCGTCGATCAAAAAAATGATGCAAGGTAGCGTGCCCACGCCGAGGTGGAGGAGGGAAGAAGGCTTTCGCTCTTGATACTGTAATCCACGTTGGGAGTCGGCACAATGCCAGTTGCAGGCGCACCCGCCACGATCGAAACGTACAGCGCTCCCCTCGACCCCAAATAATGTCCCTCCCGCACCACACTGTCCCCCTCGAGCGAGGCTCTGCCACGATCGAAACGTACCCTCTCCCCTTCCCTTGGTTTAGACACTATAATGTTATGTTGACTCAAATCAAAGAAATATGTCCCTTCCGCACGCAGCACCACTGTCCCCGAGGGCGCCAACCGCACTAGTCCTGCACCGACCGGACCGCTCCCGCTCCCCCTTTCGAATCCTGTCCAAGGCACACTAATCCCCAGCCCCCGAGGGCCTGATGAGGTTGGAGGTTCGGTTTTTAAATGGCGATAAGATATCGATCGAGAGAGTGAGCTAGGGAGTACGTTTCAAGAGGATGTTTGAATATTATAATATTTTTATATATATTGTCACCTGAAGAAAGATACATAAAAATAATTATATACCAAAAGGGTAGATAGACGTTTGTGTGTATGTGTGGAAATAATACATATATATATATATAATATAATATAGAAAGGGTAGACATATAATTTTGACGCGCCCTCCAGCATCCTATCCACTTGGTAGGGAATCGGGTGCTATAGTGGAAGTCGCAGTAAACATTTTCTTCACGCTCATAGTAAGAGTCTTGGTAGTAAGAGTCTTGGGGGCCGCAGAGTGTTGTGCAGGCGGAGCAAGTGAAGTGTTCTGCATGGAATTTTGTTCCTGGGAGAAAGGTATAAGTATTTTGCCTTAGTGTCTTTGATGGGGTAGGGGGAAACGAAAGATGGATAGTGGATGATGGATAGCAGATCGTGGACAGTCTCAACTTAACTGAATGGTTGATATCATTGAAAAGAGAAGCAGACGCGGACGCGGATAATAAAATGAATGATGTAAAGTGTAAGCACAACAATCCCCACACGTACAGTGAAGACAATTTGGAATGGCGACGAAGAGATTTTTGAATGGCGATCACAAGTATGAACGGCGACGAAGAGGTTTTTGATCAGTGATCACGTTTATGAAAAGCAACGAAGAGGTTTTGGAACGGCGAAGAAGTTTTTGATCAGTGATCCCGTTTATGAACAGTGACGAAGAGGTTTTGGAACAGTGACGAAGAGGTTTTGGAACAGTGACGAAGAGGTTTTGGAAAAGTGACGAAGAGGTTTTGGAACAGCGAAGAAGACAATTTGGAACGGCGACGAAGAGATTCTTGAACGGCGACGAACAGGTTTTGGAACAGTGAAGACATTTTTGAACAGCGACGAAGACGTTTTTTATCAGTGATCACATTTTTGAACAGTAATGAAGAGGTTTTGGAATGACGAAGAGGTTTTGGAATGGCGAAGACGACGATTTGGAACGGTGAAGAAGGCAATTTGGAACGGTGATGAAGATATTTTGATCGGCATTTTGAATGGTGATGACGATAATATTGTCAATGGTAATCAAAATCACAGCAGTCACAATCATGATGAGGATCTATCAATGGCAAATATTGCAGTTTGACTGATGAGCACAATAGTTTGAACGGTGAAGACCACATTTTAAATGGCGAGGGGATGGTTTGAACAGTGAACACGGCCTCTTCGACGCCACAGGGGAAATGTCATCTCGTTGCTGGCGAATACCCATATCAATTAAATGATGACAAAGGCCCTTTGAACACCGATCAAAATAACGATCAAGACCTTTTATATGCCGATCAAAAATGGGGATCAAAATGGCAACGTGGACAGTGTCAACAGCGACGAGAACATGTTGACAGTGATGAAGACGTTTTCAACAGCGATCGGGATGTTTGGGAACAACGTCAAAACTGTTTTGAAAATGGCGATGAAGATGTTTTGGTACGGCAACGATGCTGTTTTCAGGATGACGACAACAATAATGTCGCCAACGACGGCAATCGAGATACATGACGGTGATCAAAATCATGACAAAGACCTGTCAACGGCGAAGATTGGAGTTTGAATAGCAAGGGCAACGGTTTGAACAGCGAAGACGGCGTTTCAAACAGCGAAGGGGACGGTTCGAACGGTGAAGAGACCCCTTTCAATGCCGTCCGCGAACGAGACCTCGTTCGCGGGGGGAATACACAGAGTAAAAGAAATCCATTATTTTACGAGCTGAATTCTATCTATTAATATCATACTGTCACCAATTCATTGACGTTCAGTTTAGACTGTCACAACGCCATCAGTTCCCTGCCTTCATCTCCCCAGTCACCCCAAAGGCCCCAGGCCTCGGGTTGAGTTTCTGTTTTCCCCCTCACCCACTTTCAGCCACCACCGCTTCCTTCGGTATGAGGGATAAACACTTTGGTGCCAAGACAGAGTGTGATGAGGAAAACCGTATTTGACCATAAGTATGAGTGATGGAGTAGGTATATAGTAGAACGTTCTCAGACATCCTTTGGTGAACAGAACTGGCATAAAGTGAATGATAGGGAAGTGATGTGTTCGAGAAAAAATTATCGGTTCACGATGAGTAGAAGGAGCCCCAAGACCAAGACGCAATGTGGGGACTGATCTACGTGCTTGGAATGAGAAAATGAACAATAAATATTCAAGCCGAAGGCGACAGATATAAGAATAACTCACTCCTGGAGTGGATCGTAGAAGAACTCATAACTTGTGTTCACATCCGGACGTCAAGCTAAGGGCATCCAGCCAAACGATTGAAGCGTCAACTCAACCCAAGCACCGTTTTTCATCACCTTTGTCAACACTGCAGTCGTCACAAGATCGTTGGCGATCTGGGGTCCAAACAACGTCCTCGGTAATTCTTCACGGTGGTCCAGATGACAACCACAAATACCCCCTCGTGCTCACCGCCCTCGTCTCAACCCACGGAATACCTCTCATATTTTATGACCAGATCGGAAGTGGGCCTCGACGCATCTCCCAGTACAGAAGGGTGATGGCACCATTGGACCGAGCAGCTGTTCTGTGATGAGTTAAATAACCTAGATCGTCATCTAGGTATCCAAGATGACTTTAATATACTGGGACATTCATAGGGTGGAATGCTGGGAGCCAGATACGGGACCAGTCAACCAAAGGTGCTTAACAAACTCATCATATCCGACTCTCCGGTGTTGATGAAATTATTTGTTCAAGCAGAAAATAGGTTAAGCAAAGTAATCGGGACCAAGACCCAAAGAAACAGAACAAAAAATGATGCAATCAGAGAAAGTCAACAAGAAGAATGAGAATATTTGGTTTGGACATGGGTGAAACGCGGCTTGGTTCAACTCGTTAACTTCAGGAACATCGCTGGATGTAAAGATCTGTTTGTTAGTACTTATGTGTCATCTAAACAAGATGTCATAATGCAGTCTCAAAATGTATATCATTTATGGAAGCTTACCAGAGTTTCGGTAGGACTGATAACCATGCCACACTTTGAGACTGACACAGAGGGGGAGTGCTGGCGATGGACAACTAAACCGTTAGTTGGGACCGCTGAAGATCGGATGAGCTCAGTACGAAAAAATAACTGCACGGGAGCGAAAGATCAACTTACAGTTACATCGTTGCAGGGCCGCTATTCGACAGATTTTACCATACCAGCTGGTACAGTCCGAGGTAGGCCACTAACAGAGTTGTCGCGGGAGGCCGGGGTTGAAGCCAGGAAAGCCTTATGAAATCGGAGTTAGTAACCGATGTTGACGTGCTGCAAATAAATATATAGGTGTATAGTGGTGTTAGTCTCTAACTTACGCAATATATAGGATAATAGACAACTCACTGGGTGTTAATTTTGAACATTCCCGAAGGTCCATCATCCAATCTTGAGTCGGCTCAGTACTATGTCGAATTGCCGGGGGTGGGTGCTGAGGCAGTCGTGCTTCGGTGACGGTACTGAAAAAAATGCGTTAGACGAGACCAAAGCAAATGACAGTGCTACGTACTTCAGCAGTCAGGAATTGCAACTAAGCCCTTGCGTGGATGCCCCGTTGCACCAAGCCGCTGAAAGACGAAGAAAGAGGGAAGACAACGTTAGAAAAGACTACCACGGTTTAAGAGATGGGCGTACGTTTAATTATCCACCACGCAGCACGTCAGTGATGTCTCAAGTGCTTTCACAGCAAGTATTCGGCCTAGGAAACTCCGAAGACACAATACTCACAAAACAGACACAGATGAACGATAATTAATGTGTCAAAATATCGAGAAAGATGATAAAACAACGCACCCCATTCTCAAAGATACGAGCCAAAACCAACCGAGTGACCTCCCAAAATTAAGTCAAGTCAGTATATGATGGCATTAATTAAACGACGTCGGACAAACCTTGCCCAATGCACTGGGCGAATGATCCCGTGAACAGCAATCCATCCAGCATGAAGGGGCCATACTCTCTAAGGTCGACTCCCTTTCCCTTGTCTTCCCACGAGATACATGGGGTAGAGTTGGGATCTGCGTCGGTGACCTCGACGCTACCATCATCCACAGCGGGTGGGCGATCAGCCGCATTGGTGCCCTCGACGTTACCGTCATCCCCAGTGGGTGCGTGATCAGCCGCGTCGGTGCCCACGGCGTTACTGCCATCCACAGCGGGTGCATGATCAGCGGCGTCAATTCCCTCGATGATACCGTCATTCACAGTGGGTGCGTGATCAGCCGCGTCGGCGCCCTCGACTTTCCCGTCATCCGCGGCGGGTGCATAATCAGCCACGTCTGTCCCCTTGACGTTCCCGTCATCTGCAGCGGGCTCATGATCAGCCGCGTCGGCGCCGTCGACGTTCCCGGCATCCACATCCGGTGCCTGATCAGCCGCGTAGGCATCCTCGACGTGCGCGTTTGGAAGACGAGAGTGTGCGAAGTACACGATGGCGCCGAGCAGCGTGAATACCAGAGCGATGTGCATCAAGGCAATACACGCACCGCCGATCACCGCAACATGTCTAGAAAATCATTGTCAAGTATATAACTATTCTTCTCTGCACATAACACTCACCGTTTTTTGAGCTCACGACAGATTGTCTCCTCAATGTGTACATGCAGCACGTGTGGCAGGTGCGCGACGCAGCTGGGTCTGCCTCCGAATCGCTGGCTCATCAACACCGTCGCAAGGCTGTGTTTTGAGAATGGATGCAGTCTAGGGGGAGTGCAACCGGTAAGTGACAATATAGCAGGCACCAAATAAGAGCCACCGCCACTCACACATTACCGTAACAAACCCGAATACAAGGAGCGTTTCATGTCACTCACGGGAGGCCAACTGAATAATCCCGCAGCCTACTCCAGGTTCAACTTGAGGTGTGTGAATAGCTTGAATCCGGTGACGGCAGCCAAGA
The DNA here is from genome assembly GCA_015178975.1 of Hysterangium stoloniferum. Taxonomy (NCBI): domain Eukaryota; kingdom Fungi; phylum Basidiomycota; class Agaricomycetes; order Hysterangiales; family Hysterangiaceae; genus Hysterangium; species Hysterangium stoloniferum. Next base: position 205,645 of record WHVD01000111.1, read on the forward strand.
AGGGACTAAAATCCCTGTTGAAACCCAGGAGCTGGTAGCCAAGTGATATAGACATATTGGTCAGTCTATCCAACACCTTGAACTGGGTATCCGAGACATAGTGGTGAAGGACGACTGATAAGAATCTTTGCGAGGCGGTGTGGACATCGGTGCTGTGGCAGTAATGTGAGTATGGCGGAGGAGGTGGAAATGAGGTAGTCAACGAATTTACTCGGCCTCCCAGATATAAACACCAATACATCATTATACTTGAGCCATGTATTTCGGGTGTTTCGAAGCCAAGCTAAAGTAGCGACGATGTTTCCATATTAAAACCACAATTCAAAAAGCAGGGGTAAATACAGAATTTGATCCCCGAGACGGCCAAAAATCGGCTCAAATACCATACACGAGTCACGTATCACCGCCCACGGCCTCCCATGACCGACATCGCACACCTCGAGTTGAGCCTGGAGCAGCTGCGGGATTATTCGGTTGGCTTCCGGTGAGTGACATGAAACGCTTGTTGTATTCTGTTTGTTACAGCGCTGTGTGAGTGGCGGTGGCTGTTTTTTGTTACCTGCTATGTTGTCACTTACCGGTTGCACTCTTGTTAGACTACATCCATTCTCAAAAGACAGCCTTGCGACGGTATTGATGAGCAAGCCATTACAAGGCAGACCCAGCTGCGTCGCGCGCTTGCCACACGCGCTGCATGTACACATCCAGGAGACAATCTGTCGTGAGCTCAAGCAACGGTGAGTGTTATGCGCAACGACGAAGAGTTTTATACATGACAATGATTTTCTAGAAATGCTGTGGTGATCGGCGGTGCGTGTATTGCCTTGATACACATCGCTCTGGTATTCACGCTGCTCAGCGTGCCATCGTGTACTTCGCACACTCCCGTCTTCAAAACGCGCACGTCGAGGACGCCGACGCGGCTGAGCAGCCACCGGCTGTGGATGACGGGAATGTCCAGGGCGCCAACGCGGCTGATCACGCACCCGCTGTGAATGACAGTGACATCGAGGGCATCGACGCCGCTTATCATGCACCCGCTGTAGATGGCGGTAACGTTGTGGGGACCGATGCGGCTGATCACGCACCTGCTGAGGATGACGGTAACGTCGAGGGCACCAATGCGGCTGATTGCCCACCCACTGTGGACGACGGCAGCGTCGAGTGCACCCATGCAGATCCCGACTCTACCCCACGTATCTCGTGGGAAGACAAGGGAAAGGGAGTCGACCTTAGAGAGTATGGCCCCTTCATGCTGGATTGATTGCTGTTCACGGGATCATTCGCCCAGTGCATTGGGCAAGGTTTGTCCGACGTCGTTTAATTAATGCCATCATATACTGACTTGACTTAATTTTGGGAGGTCACTCGGTTGGTTTTGGCTCGTATCTTTGAGAATGGGGTGCGTTGTTTTATCATCTTTCTCGATATTTTGACACATTAATTATCGTTCATCTGTGTCTGTTTTGTGAGTATTGTGTCTTCGGAGTTTCCTAGGCCGAATACCTGCTGTGAAAGCACTTGAGACATCACTGACGTGCTGCGTAGTGATAATATGGAAAACATAGATAGTCATAAATATGCAAGAAAACGATTTTAAAAAGTTTGCTGAAAAGATGGCATAAATAGGTCGCTCAGATCATGATGTCCATGTAAATTAAATAGGTGTACAAGTTCTAAAAAGGTCCAATTGTATAAACAACGGAGGATGAGCGTCCAGCCAAATGCACATTGGCAGGAAGGAGAAGCTGGCGTAATTACTTTGTTCATCTGACTCCAACATAAGCCACCAGGCTCCAACCCCATGCTGGGATGGTTCAGAAATTGGTATACTACGAGCACGTCAGGAATAAGTGCGAGTTTCTCACCACGAAGTTGACTCACTCTTCAAGATAAACTTCAGCACCTTCGCCTCAGTTGCTGAAACATCATAGGATTGGGTATTTCTTGTCAAAAAACATTCATTCGTAACAGGATCACAGTGCTCGAAAGTCATTTTCAGGATATACTCCAGAGACAATTGTCATGTAATAGAGAGGATCACGGGGCCTGTTATCACAGACCAGGTCGTGACAAGCATGTACCGATCAACAAGAAAGCGCTTAATTCATGGGTTCAGCAACTGGTATGTTAATCTTCTGTTTTGAGCATCGATTCCAATGTGTGGGACTTTTTGTTTGTTTAGTGCCGTGGTTTTGCAACTGGCCTAGAGCCGCCACAGGGCTTGCTAGATTCATCAGAGATTGAGCAAGGCATGTCCGACATTGAAAGAGACGCCATGATTAGCTGGCCCAAACCTGTTATTTGTCATTGAACGGAAGTCGAAATCGGCCCCGGTTATCTTTGTGGTCTGGCAATGGAGCGGATCGGGACGAAGCTACTGTACGGCACCAAGATCTCCATGTTAGTCGGGAAGTGCTTCTTCAACACACGATGTGTGGAGGAGCACCAAAGAGGGGTTGTAAGGCTCATAGACAATAGGCTGCTTAAAAAACAGCTAACAGTGGGGCAATTGAGCATAATTGTTAAAGAGGGGGTGGATCTCTTGAGGCATGTTCACTTCTGGTAAACGCCATCCATTGCATGCTCAAATCATGTTGAAGAAGACCGTCTTAGCCGCGTAAAATCCGATATCGGGGGAAATGGCTTCTCATAAATACGTATACCGCCTTTATATCCAGGCTTGGCACTAGCGAAGAAGCGAACATCGGCAGAGTCATAGTAGTGATGGCGCATGTAATCGATCTCATAGTGTTTATCGAGGATTCGCCAGCTAAAATGGTTCCCCGCAACTTCCTGGTGACTGCTATGTTGTCGCCTAGATATTTTTATCACACCTTGGTGGATACCTTTAAGCACCCTTAGACAATCGACCGTTCCGTTGGGGAATAAACTCTTCAAATTCATAAAAGATTATAAGGCTCTATCACTTGAGGGTAAATCCATACTCATAATGTTTGCATGGGGAGCCGTGCTAGTATGGGGAGAAATTGGAGGCACGGTTTGGTAAAAGTATCGGAAGAAACCGAATATCATTATCAGTTGTGTCGGCCTGAATAGGTGCCAGCTTTCCCGATCCCCACTGCCTAAGTCCTGAGCCAGTCGACTGATCGTGTCTGAGGCATCCAGGCATCAGGCTGACGGCTTTGCATAGAATCCCACAGCAAGGGTCACGCAGCATGGGCAAATATTCTTCCGCGTCGCCTTTGATAAGGTATGTTGACGAGTTCGAGGCCATTGCCAAAGTCTAAGCCTTGCCAAACACTGCACCATGACGCATAGTTGACAAAGTCCCAGAAGCTCGTTTGTTTACCCACTGTGTCTTGTCGAGACCCACGCAAGGTCGAGAGAAGGAGACTGAGAAAGAGATGCAACAGATGAAACAAGACAAGAGGGTACGGGCATGCCATTTACTTTGAAATTTTAGAGGAAGCATCACAGTTGCCGCAACTGTCCATGGATGTCGACAACCAGAAGCTCTCTCGCTCGTCACGTCCACTGAAGGGGATCATAAGTCTCGTCAACAGGATCCTGCACCCTGTCCTCAAACGCCAAAGCAATCAGTCCCAAGTGGAAGGAGGCCGAGCTTGATTTGGGAGCTCCCAAGTTGGTGCGTCAGGTCGATGGATGTTTTGTCTTCATGGTTTGGCTTTGATTGGGTTGGCTAATGCTTCACTTCTCCTTCTCGTTTTATTTACAGGACAATGAAATACAGCACAACTGACAAAATTGGACTGAGCTAGAATAGAAGAGGGGCAGCGGATTCCCAAGACTCAGTCGCTGCGTACTGGGGCTGTAGGGAAACGACTGAGGTTGCACTCCATAGCATCACATACATATATACGCGTGTGGGTGAAAAATGCGCTCGTACGATGAAAGGCAAAATATAAGCGGATAGTCTAGTTCGATATACGATCTGGGTGTTCCCGCGTTTGGGGTATGAGCATTACCGGTTTTTGTCACAACAACATTGTTTGCCCCATCACACACAGTATTTGTACGTTGTCGGCTAAGACCGACATGAGCTGGTTTCGACTGTGTATAAAAGGCGGGGACGTAGTGCGTCTGGTACCGTAAAAAATAGTGGTGCGATAGCTGTCAAGAAGATGAATTCTATGTGAAAGACGAATTGCCTGTAAGCAGATGCGAAGAATCGATCGATGGGTTTTTTTTCATTGTGGGCTTTCATTGGGTTCATTAATACGTCCCTTTGCTTCGTTTCCTTAATAGGACAATCAAAGAGCGCATGAACAGTCTCTTGTTTAGAGTCGAGGTCAGGATGAACGCAAAAAAAAAAAATACGAAAAGTCTGTACAAGAACGTAAAAATAACCCGTTATCCACCATTTCCAATTCCCGCTGTACTTACCACTGTAACTTTTCGGTGGCCTAATGCCACCCCTGTGCCATTGCTGTCCGTCCTATCATCTCTGCTGGGAACCGAAAACATCCATCGTGTATGCCCATATGACGGCTCTTAGTGGGTAGGAAGGCGTATGGTCAGGAGACTAGGTGGAACTGCGAGTCATGTTCCCCATTTAGGCTGCTGGAAAATGAACCACGCTCTACTTAGATCATACAAGGCATGATAAATTAAGTTTTATAGCTCACATGGATTACTCGTCCCCATGGATCACGCTGGTAAAAGCTCCCAAGGCTGTGTCTTTCACCACCTTGTGATGAATAATCCACCCAATTAATATGCAAAGCGCGTATACCCAACAAATCCGCGGATGGGTTGAAGCTACCCAATAATAAGCGAGCGCATGTTTGACTAGGAATATAATTTTTTAATGTATCAGTTAATATATCGAAGGGCTTCCGCCGGGATCGCCCCCCACTATTTGATCGCATGCAACGTCCGCCAATATTTAGCCCCACCTGATGTCGTGTCACAGGTTTAATCTATACCAGGTCAATGCACTACCGATGCCATAGACCCTACGACTACGCCAGTCAAGAATGAAGGAAGTTAGGTAGTCAACGAAGTTACTCGGCCTCCCAGATATAAACACCAATGCATGTTTCTCGTCATCATACTTGAGCCATGTATTTTGGCTGTTTCAGCCCTCCTGGCGATCCTCCACCATTTGATGGGTGCTCCAAGCCTCGTGTGATTGTGACCTCGTGTGATCACTGGTTGTGGCGAAAGAAGCCAAGCTAAAAATAGAGTCGATGTCTCCACATTAAAACCACAATTCAAAAAGCAGGGGCAGATAAAGAATTTGATCACCGAGACGTCCGAAAATCGGCTCAAATACTAGACACGAGTCACATACCACAGCCCACGGCCTCCCATGACCGACACTTAGCATTAGCGACTTCCCTATCATGGGTCCCAAAGGCACCCATGTTAGATTCAGCGCCATTAAGAAGCATCCTTCCAACGCTTAAAACAGGCGATACCAATCACACGTGACCTAAATTGATGCTTCTTTTCTCAATCGTCTGGTCTTTTTGTGTCTTTGGCCAAATAGAGGTTGTGTAGGGTATCGGCCGATATGGTTTCATTACATCTAAAACAATAAAGATAAATACTCTTAGTTTTGTCCATGAATAATTCAGACCCCCGTATTTGCCTGGAGGGGCCATAAAACAATAAATGGGCTGATTTTGGGGTCTGAACTAGTACTCTGTTAACCGAATAATTTTGAGACGACAGGAACAATGTTGTTGTGACAAAAACCGGCAATGCTCATACCCCAAAACGCGGGAACACTGCCAGATCGTATATCGGACTAGATTACCCGCTTATATTTTCTCTTTCATCGAACGAGTGCATTTTTCACCCGCATGCGTATATATGTATGCGATGGTATGAAGTACAACCTTAGTCGTTTCCCTACAGCCCCGCTGTGCAGTGGCTGAGTCTTGGGCATCCGCTGCCCCTCATCTATTCTAGCTCGGTCCAATTTTGTCAGTTGTGCCGTCTTTCATGGTCCGGTAAATAAAACGAGGAGAAGAAGTGAAGCATTAGCCAACCCAATCAAAGCCAAACCATGAAGACAAAACATCCATCGACCTGACGCACCAACTTGGGAGCTCCCAAATCAAGCTCGGCCTCCTTCCACTTGGGACTGATTGCTTTGGCGTTTGAGGACAGGGTGCAGGATCCTGTTGACGAGACTTATGATCCCCTTCAGTGGACGTGACGAGCGAGAGAGCTTCTGGTTGTCGACATCCATGGACAGTTGCGGCAACTGTGATGCTTCCTCTAAAATTTCAAAGTAAATGGCATGCCCGTACCCTCTTGTCTTGTTTCATCTGTTGCATCTCTTTCTCAGTCTCCTTCTCTCGACCTTGCGTGGGTCTCGACAAGACACAGTGGGTAAACAAACGAGCTTCTGGGACTTTGTCAACTATGCGTCATGGTGCAGTGTTTGGCAAGGCTTAGACTTTGGCAATGGCCTCGAACTCGTCAACATACCTTATCAAAGGCGACGCGGAAGAATATTTGCCCATGCTGCGTGACCCTTGCTGTGGGATTCTATGCAAAGCCGTCAGCCTGATGCCTGGATGCCTCAGACACGATCAGTCGACTGGCTCAGGACTTAGGCAGTGGGGATCGGGAAAGCTGGCACCTATTCAGGCCGACACAACTGATAATGATATTCGGTTTCTTCCGATACTTTTACCAAACCGTGCCTCCAATTTCTCCCCATACTAGCACGGCTCCCCATGCAAACATTATGAGTATGGATTTACCCTCAAGTGATAGAGCCTTATAATCCTTTATGAATTTGAAGAGTTTATTCCCCAACGGAACGGTCAATTGTCTAAGGGTGCTTAAAGGTATCCACCAAGGTGTGATAAAAATATCTAGGCGACAACATAGCAGTCACCAGGAAGTTGCGGGGAACCATTTTAGCTGGCGAATCCTCGATAAACACTATGAGATCAATTACATGCGCCATCACTACTATGACTCTGCCGATGTTCGCTTCTTCGCTAGTGCCAAGCCTGGATATAAAGGCGGTATACGTATTTATGAGAAGCCATTTCCCCCGATATCGGATTTTACGCGGCTAAGACGGTCTTCTTCAACATGATTTGAGCATGCAATGGATGGCGTTTACCAGAAGTGAACATGCCTCAAGAGATCCACCCCCTCTTTAACAATTATGCTCAATTGCCCCACTGTTAACTGTTTTTCAAGCAGTCTATTCCTTGCCTTTTCCCCCTCGCCTGTGTCTGTGAGCCTAAAAACCCTCCTTTGGTGCTCCTCCACATGCCGTGTGTTGAAGAAGCACTTCCCGACCAAAGTGGATAACTTGGTGCCGTACAGTAGCTGTGTCCCGATCCGCTCCATTCCCAGACCACAAAAGTAACCGGGGCCGACTTCGACGTCGGTTGGATTACGAATGACAGGTGCGAACCCACCTAGTCATGGCTTCTCTCACAATGTTGGACATTCCTTGCCCAATTCCTGATGAATCCAGCAAGCCTTGTGGCGGCTCCAGGCAAGTTGCAAAACCACCGCACTCAACGAAAAAACAGTCCGACATATTGGAGTTGATTCTTGAAACAAAAGCTTAACATACCAGTTGCTGAACCCATGAATCAAATGCGTCCTTGGTGATCGATACATGCTCGTGACCTCGTCTGTGGTAACAGAGGCCGTGACCCTCTCTATTACACGTCCATAGTCTCTGAAGTATATCCTGAAAATGACTTTCGAGGACTGTGATCCGTTGAGGTTCCAGGGCAGTAGGCGAGATAAATGGGGGTTAGCACTTCGACCTGGTCAGGGTGACTCAGTACTACCTCGTGGTCGGACATGGGGAGCGTGAGGTATAGACAAGAGGCGTGTCACGAGAATGGAAAGAGAACCGTTGACAAGGTTCATCAGGCTCTTTCTATGTTTGTGAGACACCGCTTTGAATGTAGTTCAAATTAACACTGGTCTACTAAGTCACTGGAAAAGGCCCCGCCTCCAAAGATGGCCTTTAAACGCCGAGGGCCATAAATATTATATGATAGCATTATGACTGTAAATACGGAAAATAATAGATTAGTTATCATAAATAAACTGAAAAAGAGAAAGGCTGTGACGTATGTACACAACTGGCTTGGTTACTTTATCTGAAGATTTACGTGCATATTGACAAGGGACTTTGTACTTTGTGTTCATGCAAACATCAGTGAGAGAACGTTTTCTTTCTATCCTTCTGCCGACGTATCGACCAGTGCGGCTGAGTTGGGCTCCACCATCCTCGGCTTTCACTCTTCATTCTTTTTATTAAAAAAGAAATAGATTGGGCTACACTTCAATTAAGAGTGAAGACGGAAAAGGAGGAGTAAACACGTTTATGATGAAGCCAGGTGAAAAAAGTGATTCCGCCAGCTTCTCTTTCCTGCCAATGCGCATTTGCCTGGCAGCTCATCGTGTGTTGTGTATAAAATTTGACCTTGTCAGAACTTGTTCACCCATTTCATTTGCATGGACACCATGATATGAGCAATTTCAATGATGTCATGTTTTCCCTGTTCTTCCATATTAATCACTCTCCTTATTTTCCATATTTCCACACCCCACACATATTATCACTACCCATATCTCTCACATTATCACTATTCATATACCCTATGACAATCGGCCCACAGATGGGCAGAAGGAAATAGACCAAGACAATGTGTATTAATGTGTCCATGGGGATAATGGGTTTGTAAGTATGTCGATGATCATTTCTTTTGTCAAGCGGGCAATGGAGTTGTATGGTGCCATTTTCAATTGAATGTTGAATAAAGTGGTATTTGACTTTGATGTTTCATTTGGTGGCGTGGACATTGATTAGAAGTGTACTATCATTCTTTGATTGTCTCCCAAAATAGCTGTTGGTTCTTCATGTATGATATTGAGTTCTTCTAAGAAGTGTCTTGTCACATGGCTTGGCAGGCGGCTTCTGAAAGTAGTCTGTTTTCTGGATGACCAAGATACAGGTCCCGGTCCAAGAAAGATTGTCCTCAGGATCCCCTGCAAAATCCCCATCTGAATATCTCTGTAAGTATCAATTTCCTCCTCCTAAGCGTAATTCTTGCTCTCTCTAGTCGTAAACAGATATTCATTTGGCGAGATTGCAATGGGCAAGAGCAGGACTAGATGAACACTGAGATAGTTTACTGGCCGGATGAGCAATATCAGAACACGATACGACAGCTGCGAACATGGGACTTCCAATAAGCTCTTGATAGTGCAGTTTGGTTGTTTCTTCTTTTTCCTCACTGGTTTCTGGCCGTGCAATGGAACTAAATCTGATTCCAAATGGGATAGGAGATCACGTTGGTTTAGAATACTTCATTTCCTTCCCACTACCACCGTTTAAGAGATGGACATAGGTTTGATTATGCACGATGCAGCACCTCAGTGATGTATCAAATGCTTGCACAGCGAGTATTCAGCCTAGGAAACTGCGAAGACACAATACTCACAGAACAGACACAGCTGAACGATAATGAATGGGTCAACATATCGGGAAAGTTGATAAAACAACGCACCCCGTTCTCAAAGATACAAGCCAGAACCAACTGATTGACATCCCTAGCCCATGAACCAGACAAATCGATGAAAAGAAAGAAGCAGAAATATCCAAAGAAAGAAGGAGAAGGAGAACTAGAAAAGAAAAGAAAGGAGTATGTCTGGCCTCTGCCACTATTACTCGTCTGCCGCTGCCCCTACTTTTTGTCCACTGCTGCCCCCCCTCTTGCCCCTGCTTTCGCTTCTGCCCCTGCTTAATCCACTTACCTCTCTGTCCGCCATCAGTTACATTGTGGTGGAGGCGCACCTGGAGGCAATAGTTCCATCCAAGCAGCTAGAGGTCTACCAAGTGTCTTTGCCGAGGGTTGTGGGTAGTTGGACATGCAGGACTGGCTTTCCAACCTGTTGCCACCCCAGGTCAGGTGCAAGTGCTGTCGCACTGAGGTATCCGCCACTTGCCTAGATGATAACATGTGAGTATAATTGCCAAAATTAATGAAATGAAATCGTACTTGTCTAACCGTGTTGGAGGTTCTCCTCTATTATTAAAAGCCTTGTCTTGTCTCACCTTTCTCTTTCCCTCGTAATGGGGTTGAGGTGTTAAGGACTTATGTTCGAAACGCTTTGTCCTTCTAAGAAGTCAATGTTAGTTGGTGTAAGAAATGTAGCCAATGGGACTCACCTGCAACCCGAAGATGTTCTCACCCTGGAGGACAGACTGTTTAAGACATGCGAACCATCACCATGTCCTTTATACCGGTGCTGGTTCTTGGGGTTGTGCATTGATGCAGACGACCCGTCGGATTCGGCTTCATCCCAGTAAGGACATCTGGGATGGCCATCGGTTGGAGACCTTGTGCTTGGTGGTACTTTAGGGGCTGGCGCTAGGGTGGTCTTCAGTTTGTTCCTTGTGGTATTAAAATAAGTCACAACTAACGAGGTATTTCTTGATATTTGAAGTCAGAAAAGTAAGGAGGTGAAGACTTTGGCCTCGGCACAGGATCCAGGCTGCTCATAAGCTTGTCCTGCAAGCCCACTGTGGCCAGTCCCATCGTGTGAGGGAAGATCCTGAATTTAATGAAGGTTAAGGACGTATGAGAGAAACAAGTGGTGCAACATACTGCATACTAGATGATGAGCCGCCCCAGATGCCCCTATATGACATGTCTGCAAAGACTTCTATATTTGCACAAAATATTAATTTCCCCAACGACACGTTAGGATAAAGGAGTCACTACCTTGTCTGTATCCATGATTATTGATCCCTTCACTGTCCATCGCGGTGGTGGTAGCACTAGTGCTAATGTGGGGGGGGTCAAGTTGGCAAGACACAACATAGTGAACAAATGGGACAACTGGGAGGAACACTGTCACAGGAATATCTGCAATTATCACGGATTTTGATGAGTTTTTGTAGATCCCTGCAAAGCAATGAAGTGCAGGAACCAAATGCTGGAGACAGGTCTGTCTGCGTGCTCATACAGGCCAACACTTTCTGATCAGTGGCTTCATCGTCATTGTCGATGAAGGAAGATTCTGTAAATAGTACAATAGTTAAGTAATATATGAGGAAAAATAAAAATAAATGACCAGAAACCGGTACCATGTACTCAGATCCATCATCACCAGCAGTTTGTGACTTGGGGTGGATGGTGATATTCGTCTTGGGACTGATGTGGAACATCTCATCATTGGGTCCTGCTCAAATTAAGTCCAGTAAGTATATGATGACATTAGTTAAATGATGTCAGACAAACCTTGCACAATGCACTTGGTGAATGATTCCGTCAATAGCAATCCATCCAGCATGAGGGGGCCATACTCTCCAAGATTGAGCCCCTTCCCCCTTTCTTCCCACGAGATACATGGGGCATAGTCCCAATCTTCATTGGCGCCTTTGACATTACCGTCATCCACATGCACAATATCATGACCGGCAGTTTGTGACTTGGGGCGGAAGGTGGTATTCGCCTTGGGAACGATGTGGGGACGGAGCGTCCCAGCATTGGCTCCTGCTTAAATTAAGTTAAGTCAGGATGGCATTAATTAAATGACGTTGGAGAAACCTTGCCCAATGCGCTGGGCAAATGATCCTGTGAACAATGATCCATCCAGCAGGAGGGGGCCATATTCTCTAAGGCCGACTCCCAAGCGCAACTACTATGATGGTTGTACCAAGAGTGTTGAGAAGAAAGGGAAGCCCGACAGATGATAATGACTGTGGATGGGAAGGAAATGAAATGGGAGATGCCGAGCTTGATTTGGGGCCCATAAGCATGCACGTCGAGTGGATGCAGCCACCATTCAATCCGCATAACCTTACACTCACACATCAGTTCGAAGCAACGACACACATTTGGGCTCATTTCGACCATAGTTCAGACGTTCGGAGGCTTTGCCCAGATGCCTGAAAGCATGTATATGGCTACACATTCGTCGTTCTTCGCTATGGCGGAACAGCTTGGGCAGCTGTGTAATGCACTGGGTAGCGTTTTGGGGCTGTTTGAGATGATTCAGTGGTTGTGTGGGCTCATTACGGGCCAGCCAGTGAATGACGGCGGAATATCCGATGGATTCAGTTAGTACCTCGCCCGTACACCAGGTAGTCCCCCTCCAAACCCTAACGCCCCGAAACCGTCTGAAACGCCGCTCATCATCATCCTCCTCGCACTGTGTAGCATTCCCTTCGTCATGCACCATCTCATTCACAGCCACCCGCTTGCCCCCGAATGTTGATGGGACTGATTGTTTTGCCATTTGAGGGCAGGTGCAGAATCCTCTTGTAGAGGCTTACGATTCCGTTCAGTGGAAGAGCTGTTGTCAACATCCGTGAGCGGTTGTGGCAACTGTGATGCTTCCTCTAGGTATTAAAGGTAAATGGCATGCCTGTATCTCTTGCCTTGTGGCATCCGCTCCATCTCTGGACTTTACGCGGTTTCGAGACAGGCTGGTGGAACGAAAGAGCTTCTGGGACGCTGTCCACTATGAATAGGTGCTGTGACTGCAACGGGAATTTCGGATATTGAATTGCTCGGCCGTCATAGTAGTGTTTGGGAAGGCTTAGGCTTTGGGCATAGCCGCAGGCTTGCATGTTGCGTGGTGAGGCAGTGTGACTTGCCAGGGAGTGTGACCTTCGACAGGGAGTGTGACCTTCAGTAACAATAGAATATTCTAAAGTGGTGAGAGTGGCAGCCGACGGGCTACAAAGGTACTCGCCAAGGTGTGATATGAATTTCGAGGCGACAGCATAACAATCCCTAGGAAGTTGCGAGCCGACCAGGGCAGTGTAGAACACAGCAACCATTTTAGCTGGCACATGCTGGAACTGCGCCATGAATTGGATCACATACGCCATCACTACTATGACTCTGCCGATCTTCACTTCTTCGCCAGTGCCAAGCCGGGATCTAAAGGCGGTATACGTATTCATGAGAAGCATATCGCCCGATATCGGATTTTACGGGGGTAAGATGGTCTTCATTAAAATGATTTCAGTATGCAATGAATGGCCTTCATCAAAAGCGAAGATACCTCAAGAGATCCACCCCCTCTTTAACTATTTTGCTCAATTACCGCACAGTTAGCTGTTTGTTAGGCAGTCTAGTCACCGTCATTTCCTCGCGTGTGCGCCAGAGCCTTCGGGAAACTCTCTCGTACTCCTCCACACGCCCCGCGTATACCAAGCACTTTCCAAGCAAAATGGCCATCTTGGTGCCATACAGTAGCTTCGTCCCGACCCGCTCTAACGCCAGACCACAAAAGTAACCGGGGCCGACTTCGACCTCCGTTTGATTACGAATAACGGGCTCCGCCCACGCAGCAATGGCGTCTCTCTCAATGTCGGACATGCCTTGCTCAATCCCTGATGAATCGAGCAAGCCTTGCGGGCGGTTCTTAATGCTAGCAGTGCTTCCCAGGGTCAGGTGGTGTAATGGTTAACACCCCTGCTATATAAGCAGAAGCCCTGGGTTCAATTCCCAGTCTGGCCATTCATTTTCTACACTTTTAACAGTTCTACGCAAGTTCCAAAATTACGGCACTAAACAGAAGAAACAGTCCCAAACATGGGAGTTGATCCTCGAAACATCGACGGAGATGGTTCTTCAACATGGTCAGGGTAACTGGGTACTACCTCGTGGTCAGACTTGGGGGAACGTGAGATATAGACATGAGGCATGTCACAAAGCCTTCTTCAGGCTTCTTCTATTTTTGTATGACACCGCTTTGAATGCCGTTTCAAATTGCCAATTGACACTAGTCTACTAGGTCACCGAAAATAACCCCGCCTCCGAAGATGGCCTTTAAACGCCGAGTGCCATAAATATTAGATGATAGCGTCATGACTTTAAATATGGAAAATAATAAATTACTTATCATAAATAAACTGATGGACAAAAACGCTGTCATGTATGTACAAAACTAGTTTGGTCATTTTATCTGAAGATTTCCGTGCATATCGACAAGGGATTTTGTACTTCGTGTTCATGTAAACATCAGTGACAGAAGCTATTCTTTCTCTCCTTCTGCCGATGAAAAACGTAATTACACTAGCTTCTCTTTCCTGCCAATACGCATTTGGCTTGCAGCTTATCCTGTGTTGTGTATAAATTGGACCCCGTTAGAACTTGTACACCTATTTCATTTACACGGAGATCATGATCTGAGCGACTTCAATTGTGTCATGTTTTACCTTTTTGTCAATATTTATCACTATGGGCCCCGAAATCAAGCCCGGGGTCTTCGACTTCGACTTCACTTCCTTCCCATCCACATTCATTGCCCTCTCTCTGGATTTCCTGTCTCTTCAGCAGCCTTCGTATAACCACCGGTCATGGTAGTAGCCACCCTTCTCACACTCGTCGCATTATTGATAGACTCCATAGCGAACGATGTCGTCCCACCCTCCCACTCTCCCAATCTCGCTAAACCCCAACTTGTCCGTTCAAAGTCCGCGACGATCTCTATGTCCACGAACCTCCTCGAGCAAGCGCTGACCCAGTGTTGCTTGCGAGCTAAATGATCGAGCTTATACGCGGAGGCATTACAACCGGCTGGATCAGTTGTAACGGCATACATGGTGATGGCGTGAACATCGGTCCGAATATCGATGGGAATGGTTGCTTTGGCGGTTGAGGACAGGGTGCGGCTTACGATCGCGTTCAGTGGAAGTGGTCAGCGAGAGAGGTTCGGCTTGTCGACATCCATGGGCGTTTGCGGCAACTGTGATGCTTCCTCTGGATATTCAAGGTAAATGGCATGCCTGTCCTCTTGTCTTGTTCCATCTGTTCCATCTTCTACCCTCCTGATTTCTTCTTCTCCCTCTCTGGGCTTTTCGCGGATGTCCGCCAGCATGGCAGTGAGCTAGAAACCTTTCCTGACGGTCTTCCTGTGGATATATTAGGCAGATTAGGAAAACCAATGTATCGCATGAGTTTGTACGTACGGCTGGTGTCAGCGCTGTCGAACATGTTGGGCTTTGAGAGATCACCGGAGGATGATTTAGGTTGACGGTAAGAAGATAACTTTTAGTCCTTCAACCAAAGGATTAAGGAAAACGTCTCCAAAAGAATCACGATAATATTTTTCGGCCGTCATGGTGCGGTGATTGGAAAGGCTTAAGCTTTGGGCATAGCCAACTCGTCAACATGCTTCGAAAAGGTGTGGATTTACAAGTTTAACATGATTCTGTCACATTTTATGCAAAGTGATGAACAATATCTCAACAAAAAGAATCCAATGTGAAGCGCGATAAGACGTACCCAGAAATAAAGAAAAATGCTAGCCAGTTTCAATAGCGTGAATTCAGCGCGTCAACCAACACGCAAAGCCTGCGAGTCGCTGCTGTCGGCAGGGAAATGTAGGCTGCTAGCGTCTGCGCAGATCTTAGTCAGGCTGGGTTTGGCTGTGACTAGCTGTGTGAATACTATACACAGTAGCCCGGTTCTCCATGCAGACCTCCCGGGTACGTCTTTATTTGTTTTGTAAGTGATAGAGCGTTAAATATAATACTTTATGAATTTGTAAAATTTATGCCCCAACGGTCGATTATTATCATAGTACCAAACCGGGATGTAAAGGCGCCATAGCTCTTCGTAAGAAGCCAACTCCCCCGAGATCGTATTTTACGCGGGTAAGATGGTCTTCATTAAAGTAATGTCACCATGCAATGAATAGCCTTCATCAGAGACGAACATGCCTCAAGAGATCCACCCCCTCTTCAATCATTATGCCCAATTGCCGCACAGTTAGCTGTTCGTTAAGCAGTCTAGTCGACGTCGTTTCTTCGAGCGTGTACATCAGCCTTCGGGCAACTCATTGGTATTCCTCCACACGTCGCGTGTATAACAAGCACTTTCCAACCAAAATGGATATCTTGGTGCCGTACAGTAGCTTCGTGCCGATCCGCTCTAATGCCAGACCACACAAGTAACCGGGGCCGACTTCGACTTCCGTTGAATTTCGAATAACGGGTGCGAACCACCTAGTCATGGCGTCTCTCTCAATGTCACACATGCCCTGCTCAATTCCTGATGAATCCAGCAAGCCTCGCGGCGGTTCTAGGCAAGTTGCAAAACCACGGCACTAAACGAAAAAAGTCCGACACATTGGAGTCGATCCTCGAAAAAAAATATTAACATACCAGTTGTTGAACCCATGAATCAAATACATCCTTGGTGATCGATATGTTTGTCACGACCTGGTCTGTGGTAACTGAGGCCGTGTTCCTCTACACTACACGCCCATTGTCTCTGGAGTATGCCCTGAAAATGACTTTCGAGGACTTCAATCCTTTGAGACTCAAAGGAAGCAGGTGAAACCAATTGGGGTAGCTCTGCGGCATGGTCAGGGTGATTGGGTACTACCTCGTGGTCAGACATGGCGAGTGCCGCACGATCCCTGGCGTGCCGGGAGTAGTTCGGCACTCAACGTCCAGCTGAGCATATGTAGGATTCGCACGCCTTGTGTTCTCGTATGACGTCGCTGTCGATCCTCAGTCCTTTCTGTTTTTCTCATTACTGACTTCTGATCCTTATCTCTACATATCTACACAATTATTTTAAAGCTCACTCGATGACATCTGGATCCCTACCTCAAGGTGTGTTTGCCCACTTGGGTATCAACCTGAACCCTGAAGGGCACCTGCCCCACCCTGAAGCAGGACTGGAACCTCCTCTTTCGGCGACAGCTGGCATCCCACATTCCCTGGTCATCCCACATCTGGAGACCACCAGCAACAATCAGGGAGATTGCCAGTCCTCCCCCCCTCACGAGATCGATCAACTAGAGGCCTAAATTGCACAATTGGCTGCACGACGAGACCTACTGTTGGCTCAAGGCAGACCAGACGTCCATGGCAGCAGGGTCCTTTCAGACGTCTCACCAGATGTGACGAGATTATTCACTGACCCAGATACGATCCAGCTGGCCAACATGCGGGCCTCCATGGCCAGTGACACTAGGACCACCAAGAAGGCAGCGGTCCCTGATATAATTCCAGGATTCAAGGCCAACACCTTAGAGATCTGTGAGTCCATCTATCTCTCTCTTTGGCCCAATCAGACACAGCCGCAGCACTCTCAGTGTGCAGCATCATTCAGACAGCTCAGGGGCCGGCCTGTAGGCCAGTGCCCCATTACAGACAGTCCACCACAGGGAGCTGCTGGCACCTGGGAGGAGCATGAGTTAAGCCATCATGCGGCTGGCCTGCAGAGTCCCATGGCAATCTAATGGATGCCAGGCTCTGGGCCAGTCATACAGCGTGACCCCCCCCCTCCTTTCTTTTGCTTGCCGCACCTTCCATTCATTATTATGCCTTGTATCAGGGGCCAGCCAGCTCATTTTTATTGTATCCATTCACAGCCATTCCTCGGAAGGTAGAGGAAGCCTTCAGGAACCTACATTACGTCCCTTATACAGCCCTCACTATGGAGGTGCGGTGGAAGGCAGAGAGAGGCTTGGAAGAATTCACCTTCTCACCTTCAGGCAACATTGTGGCCAAAGGGCTGGACCACGATAATGAGAGGAGCATCTCCATCATCGATTGGCTCTCAGCAGCAGCAGCAGCGGTTGACCGTACTAGGATTCATGGGGGTGACACCAAAGCTGATGCGCTTTCAGCCCACCACGCAGTTGTGACAACCATTGCGAAATCCCATAGCTGGGAAGTGGCCATGGAATATGATGTGCAACAGCGTGAAGCAGCTGCCCACAACCCGACCCATGACTTGAGCTGCCTGGACACCAATGCCCTGACAATCATCTCGACACGGGCAGCACTGCAGGCATCAAGATCCGGCACCACCTCAGTCTCCCCAGTGAAACGCCTCGGGCCAGCTGGGCCACCACCCCTCTCCACTTCTCCTCGAAAGAGGCCTCGCACAGATGGGGATCGTTCACATTGCTTTTAGTGTGGGACACAGGGGCACTTTCCCGCTGACTGCACAGCAAAACTCACATCAGCAGGGAAGAACGCTGCCCCAATCGCCCGGGATGCCAGAAACAAGCATGCCTTGGCATCCCCCGATGGAAAGCAGCTTTGTTTCAAGTGGGCAACAGGAACACAGTGCCGGTGGGGTGACACCTGCACCAATGCACACATGTGCAGCATCTGCTTCGAGCAAGACCACGGAGCAGCAGCCTGCAAGCACCTCTGACCCAAGAAGGGTCATGACGCCACTTGATCCAATCGAAGCGGCACGTACATTAAGTAAATATGGTATACTCGACAGGTGGGAATACGTTATCTCAGGTTTAATCAACGGCTTCGATATTGGGGTAAAGGACTGCATATCGCGCACTGTCATTTTTCGAAAATCACAAATCCTCTTCATTAGACACGGACTTTATATACAAGTACATAGCGAGCGAACAAGGGGCTGGACGCTACTCTCGGGGCTTCACCCCAGCGGAGCTAGAGCAGATCATTGGCCCATTTCAGACCTCCCCACTGGGCCTCATCCAAAAACCAAACTCCAACACTTACCGCCTAATCCAAGACCTTTCCTTTCCCTGGGGAGACCCAGAATACCCTTCCATAAACAGTGGAATAAATTCAGACAACTTCCCCACAGAGTGGGGCACCTTTGTGGATGCCGCAGCACTAATCTTATCCCTACCTGTGAAGAGTGGTAGAAGTTCAGACCATTCTATATACGAAGAAATGAGTAGAAGAGGAGGATATTGACCTATTCGGTGCAATATAAGAGAAAGTGAGAGAAAGAGCACAAGATGACGAAGGAGTCAACGAGTGCAATGGTTCAAGTGGAGGCCTCGACTATTACAGTTCGAGGCCAGAAGTATTCAGTAGTTCAGATAATGCTACCTATGTGGTAGCTGACACGTTACCCTGATCACCGCTCGTAGTAGACCTAGTTTGTGTCTTACGAGTGGTGGTTCTTGGGTTAAAGTGTGTCTGAGTTCTAATTGGTGCTGAGTGCACCCACAAGTATACACAATGCTTCGAACTAATGAAATATGCAATATTCGAAGAATGTGAAAGATAGTAAAATATGAATAGAATATGTAAAATATAAATGAAATAAAAGGAGTGTTTTACCACAATGAAACTGTGGTAAAAGCATACTCCTCACACTACCGGATGGCTGCGTAGCGGCCACATTCGACATCTCTGCCGCATACAGAGTGACCCCCATGAGACCAGATCAACAGAACACTTGCTGCATTTCGTGGGATGGCTTGGTATATGTCGACCGAGCAGTAGCATTTGGTCTGGCCTCCAGTGCTAGAGTTTTTGGCAGCATTGCAGATATGCTGATAGCGCTGTATCGGAAGGCAGGCTTCGGACAGCTACTCAAATGGGTGGACGACTTCCTAGCCATTCGCCTTCCGGGTCAGATTTGGACAGAAGAGGACTTCATCACCTTGTCTGCTCAATTCGGGGTCCCATGGAGCAGAAGCAAAACACGACCATTTGCAACAGTGCAGAAGTACATCGGCTTCCTATGAGACTTGAACTCCAAGACAGTTGCTGTGCCACCAGAGAAACTACACGCAACCCTCACCTTGATTGCGCAGTGGCTGGCAGAGGGCTCGCAGTTCTCAGCAAACGAGGCGGAGAAGCTACATGGGAAGTTGGTGCACTTGTTGGCCATCTTCCCATGGATCAGGCCCTTTCTCCGGTCCATTGCGGCATTCGGAAGCGGTTTTCATTCTCGCAGAGCACACCTACTGCCAACCCCATCAGTGCGAGCGGATCTCTCCTGGATCCAGTACATACTCCGGCATCTGCCAAACAAACTCCCAATTCCATTGCCCGACATAGTAGACATCAGCTGGTGGGGAGATGCCAACTCATCCTACGGGATAGGTGTCATCGTCGACTGCCACTGGGCCGCCTGGAAATGGGCTCCCAGTTTCAAAGTCGGCCCTTGCTGCGAATGCGATATTGGGTGGGCAGAAGCGGTAGCAGTAGAGCTGGGCCTGAGATTGGCACTGCAGAATGGCTTGCTGCACCATCAACTCCCTTCTCGTTCAATGTTCTTGGTGCGCTCCGACAACAGTGGGGTAGTCGCCGTCATAAACAAGGGTCGTTCCCGCAGCAAGGAGACAAACAAGGTCCTAAAAGAGATTTACCGCCTACTAGCCATCCACTGAATACATTTGAAAGCCATTTACATACCCTCAAGAGACAATGTGTCAGACGCCCTCTCACGAGGACACATCACCGAATTTCTCAAGGGTTTCCTGAGGGCAAACACCCACACCGAGATGGATATTCCCATCCATTTGCATCATCGGATCCAATCATCATAGCACCGGCATTGCTACCAGCACCATTTACCCGAGCATCGAATATATCATCATCTAATCACAGGCACCTAGCCCCATCCCCACTGAGACCTCCATGCAAAGCAGCAGAGAGGCTGTTCAAGTGGAGAGGCATCAACACACCCCCGCCCACTACTATACAGCACCCGGTCCTCCAATTAATTGCAACAATCGCATCAGAGGCCTCTTTAAAGGAACCCAAAGCCTATGGTGCCGGCCTACGAAAATTTCACATCTTCTGTGACATCTTCTCGATTGCAGAAGTGGACAGACTACCGGCGTCCTTCCCAGTGATCCATTCCTTTGCTCTCTGGGCAGCTGCAGACCCATCATTTCTCGGAGATGGCCTGGCTGCTGGAACCAGATTCGAGACAATCTCCGTCAGCATGACAAGGAAATACCTTTCATCAATCAGGGCATGGCATATAGCACAAGGCTGGCCACCACCACTGTCCGATGGGGAACGCACAAAAATTGAATGGTCACTATGAGGATTGGAGAACTTACAAGGCACGGCACGAAAACGACCCTCATGACCCCCAGTACAATTGAGGATGTTATTCGCACTGAAGTCAATCCTGGACCTGAGCGATGCATTCGATGCATGCATTTGGGCAGTGGCTTCATGCGCCTTCTGGGGACTAATGCGTTTAGGTGAGGTTACCGTGACATCCAGACCGCACTTTGACACCACCAAACACCTAAAACGAAAGGATGTTCTAATTAGTCGTGACAATGATGGAAAACATTACACACATTTAGACCTGCCATCTGCGAAGACAGCCAAAGTCGGAGAGATTCAGGCAGTATTTATTACGGACCAACAGGGAGTCTGCCCGATTGATGCCTTGATCAATTTAGCCAAGGTTGTCCCAGCAGGACTGGACGATCCTTTATTTTGCTGGCGAGACAACAAGGGAGAGGTCAGACCAATAGTTAAAAAGGCAGCACTCCACCGGATTAATTCAGTCCTCCAGGCTTGTGGATGGGGAACAACCTTTGGCCACTCTTTCCGCATCGGCGGCGCCTCCTTCTTCTTAGCGCAAGGAGTTGATCCCAAGATAGTACGACTAGCGGGCAGATGGAAATCCTTAGCATATGAAACATACATAAGGGCCTTCGAGCAAATTGCATCACGGCACATATCGAACCTGTCCGCCAGAAATGCGGCTGCCTAGGTTGGGTGAGCGGCGTAGTCTCGCCGCGGTAGTAGGCAGGCCTTTTGCGGGTGAGCGGCAAGTCTTCCCACACACACGCGGAGAGCTAACGCTCTTCCTCTACCCAACCACTCAGCTCTTCACTGTCTAGTCCGTAATAGTCGACGCTGGATAGTGTCGAGTGCCGCACGATCCCTGGCATGCCGGGAGTAGTTTGGCACTCAACGTCCAGCTGAGCATATGTAGGATTCGCACGCCTTGTGTTCTCGTACGACGTCGCTGTCAATCCTCAGTCCTTTCTGTTTTTCTCATTACTGACTTCTGATCCTTATCTCTACATATCTACACAATTATTTTACCCACCCACCCTAGCCCTTTCTTTAGACAGCGGCAGTAATCCAGTATCAGTATTTCAATGTGATATATTTACCGTAGTTAGCAGATTATTCAGTAACGAGAGCTGTTAATGCGTTATGATTACCTGCCCTCCCGAGCGGCGAGTCTTCCCACGCACACGCGGAGAGCTAACGCTCTTCCTCTACCCAACCACTCAGCTCTTCACTGTCTAGTCCGTAATAGTCGATGCTGGAGATATAGACATGAGGCATGTCACAAAAATAGCCGTTGACAGGCCTGCTTGTATTTTTGTGACACACAGCTTTGAATGTAGCTCAAATTACCAATTAACAATGCTCTACTAATTCACTGGAAAAGGCCGCGCGTCCAAAAGTACTGAATGAGCTTTAAGCACCGATAGTCATCGATATTACATGATTGCGTTGTGACAACTATACATATGGAAAATAATCCATTAATTATAATAAATAAACCGAAAGAGAAAATAGCTGTGAAGTATGTACAAACCTGGTCCGTTCTCTTATCTGAAGATTTCCGTGCATATCGACAAGGGATTTTGAAACAAAACTTCGTGTTCATGCAACCATCAGTGAGAGAACCTTTTCTTTCTATCCTTCTGCCGACGTAACCCAAAGTTCCCGAGTGGTGCGGACGAGTTGTGCACCGTCCGGATTCCCCCCGTATTTTGTGTATGGCACTTTCCAAAAAAAATGGAGATCTGTCATACCCTACTTCGTCCTGATCCGGTCCCATGCCAAACTACAAGAGTACCCATGGAAGCCTTGAATATGTTACGGATTAATGTGTACTGATAAGAAAGAAACGCCCAATCCGATGATCTACCAGCAGCGGGGTCGAATATGCTCAAGTAGTTATTGTGGGGAGTGACTCAACATTGTCGTGATATTCGCATGTGGGGAACACATGAAACTAAGACTTTTTCCTGACGTTCTTGTAGTATAACAATATTTGATCCATGACAGCAGGAGGTTAGAGCCAGATGAACAAAAATAGTTACGCCAGCTTCTTTTCCTGCCAATGTGCTTTGGGCTGGCAGCTCATCCTGTGTTGTTTATAAAATTGGACACTGTTAGAACGTGTCCGCCTATTTCATTTACACAGATATTATGATCTGAGCGACTTCAATGATGTCATGTTTTCCCTTTTCTTCCATAGTTCTCACTATCCATATTTTCCATATTCTCACACATACATATTATCGCTACCCATAACTCTAAATGTTTTCTGAAGGAAAGCAAATGTGACGATAATGAGGAACTAATATATGTTGACTTTTACAAGAGGGGCGGTAATGAACCCAAGCGTTAGTAATCACAGTTGGTCTGTGACTCCAACTGCTCGCTTGCAAATTCAACAATATACACACTCAGCCCAAATATACATCAGTTTCAAATACTCTCTAATAATATGTTAATTATAATAAATAAACTGAAAATGGAAAAAGCTTCGAAGTACTAACAAGACTGGTTTGTTCTCTTTATCTGAGGATTTCCGTGCATATCGACAAGCTTGGGACTTTGAAACAATAATTCGTGTTCATGCAAACATCAGTGAGATAACTCTGTCTTTCCCTGCTTCCACCGACGGACCGAGTGGTGCCGCCGAGTTGGGCTCCGCACCCCCCGGCTCCTTCACTTCCCATTCTCTTCATTAAAAAGGAGATAGAATGGGCAATGCTTCCGCCATGAATAAAAACAGAAAGTGGAGGACTAAGAACGCTCATGATGAAACCACATGAAAAGAGTCGCTCATTGTCAATGTTCCATAAAACGTGAGTTATAAGCATCCAACGGTACTTGCACGAATGTGGTTTGTCTGATTGGGATGAAAGTATATTCCAGGGAATATTCTGCCAGTAGACTACTGGACAGAGCGGGGAGGGATTGTGACGGGGGATAGGAATAGTGATAACGTGAGAGATATGGGTAGTGATAATGTGAGTAATATGGGTCGTGATAATATGGAAAATATGCATATTGATAAATATGCAAGAAAACGAGTTTAAAGATTTTGCTGAAAACATGACACAATTGAAGTCGCTCAGAACTTGATGTCCATTTAAATGAAATAGTAGGCGAGTTCTGACAAGGTCCACTGGGTGGGCTTCCAGCCAAATGCATATTGGCAGGAAAGAGAAGCTGGCGTGATTGTACAAGATCGTTGGCGATCTGGGGTCCAAACAACGTCCCTTGGTAAGTATTTACGGTGATCCTGGTGGGAAAGCCCACGGAATACCTGTCATATTTTATGACCAGATCGCAAGTGGGTCCTTGGGCCGTTGAGCATCTCTCAGTGAAGAAGGGTGATGGCACCATCTGGCCCGAGGAGCTGTTCTGTGATGAGTTAAATATCCTGGATCGGCATCTAGGTATCCACGATGACTTTGATATACTGGGACACTCATAGTGTGAAATTCTGGGAGTCAGATACGGGACCATTCAACCGAAGGGGGTTAACAAGCTCATCATATCCGACTCTCCGGTGTTGATGGAATTATTTGTTCAAGCAGAAAATAGGCTACGAAATGGGCTGCCGAAAAATGTCCAGGATGCGTTGATGAGGCATGAGGATTGAGGGACTACTGATAGCAAGGAGTATGCGGCGGCAACCATAGTATTTTATACACTGCATATATGCAGGCTTGAAACATGGCCAGACGGGCTTAACGCAACTTTCGGCTCGCTGGGGAAAGGTCCAACTATTTATAAAACAATGGCCGTTCGTCATACGCATACAGAGAGATTTAGGAAGAGTCTAGGCGTTTGTGACTACTTGCCATTTAACTTACGTACGAACACTTACGCGTCACAATTTTCTATTTATTGAGGTGTCTCCGTGTCAAGTTGTAGCATTGAATTATCCACAAATTACATATAGTACATTTTATGTTTCAAGAACGATAATATTGATAGTCTAAGAGCAGTCTGCAGCAGAGCAGGTGGCAAGTAATCCCAAAAGAAATAGAAAAAAAATGACCAATTAGAGAAAGTCAACAAGAATGAAAATATTTGGTTTGGACAAGGGTGAAATGCGGCTTGGTTCAACTCGTTAACTTCAAGAACATCGCTGGATGTAAATTTCTATTTGTTAGCACTTATGTGTTATCTAAACAAGATGTCAGAATGCAGTCTCAAAAGGTTTATCATTAACGGAAGCTTACCAGAGTTTCGGTAGGACTGGTAACCATGCTACACTCTGAGACCGACACAGAGGGGGAGTGCTGGCGATAGACGACCAAACCGTTAATTTGGAGCGCTGAAGATCGGATGAGCTCAGTACGAAAAATAACTGTACGGGAGCGAGAAACTCACAGTTACATCGTTTCAGGGCCGCCATTCTCCGGATTTTACCCATACCAGCTGACACAGGCAGAGGTAGGCCACTAACAGAGTTGTCGCGGGAGGCCGGTGTCGAAGCCAGAAACGCCCTATGTAATCGGAGTTAGTAACCCGATGTTGACGTGCTGCAAACAAATATACAGGTGTATAGTGGTGTTAGTCTCTAACTTACGCAATATATAGGGTAATAGGCAACTCACTGGATGTTCATTGTTAACATTCCCGAAGGTCCACCCTCCAATATTGAGTCGGCTCAGTAAGTACTATGTCGAATTGCCGGGGGTGGGCGCTGAGGCAATCGTGCCTCGGTTACGGTACTGAAAAAAATGCGTTAGACGAGACCAAAGCAAATGACAGTGCTACGTACTTCAGCAGGTCAGGAATTTCAAGTAAACCCTTGCGTGGATGCCCCATTGCACTAAGCCGCTGAAAGACGAAGAAAGAAGGAAGATAACGTTAGAAAGGACCACCACGGTTTAGGAGATGGATGTCCGTTTAATTATCCACCACGCGGCACCCAGTGATGTCTCAAGTGCTTGCACAGCAGGTATTCGGCCTAGGAAACTCCGAAGACACAATACTCACCAAAAAGACACAGCTGAGCGATAATTAATGGGTCAACAAATCGAGAAAGAGGATAAAACAACGCACCCCGTTCTCAAAGATACGAGCCAGAACCAACTGAGTGACCCCCCTAGCCCATGAATCAGAGAAATGGATGAAAAGAAAGAAGTAGAAATATCCAAAGAAAGAAGAAGAAGAAGAAGGAGAACTGGAAAAGAAAGAAGTATGTTTGGCCTCTGCCACTACTACTCGTCCGCCGCTGCCCCTACCTTTCGTCCGCCGCTACCTCCCCTCTTGCCCTTCTTTTGCTTATGCCCCTGCTTAATCCGCTTACTTCTCTTTCCACAATCGGCTACGTTGTGGTGGAGGCGCAGCCGGAGGGAATGGTCCCATCCTAGCAGCTAAGAGGTCCGCCAAGTGTCTTTGCCGAACGTTGCGGTGGGTAGTTGGACATGCGGGACTGGCTTTCCGACCTGTTGCCACCCCAGTTCAGGCGTAAGTGGTGTCGCACTGAGGTATCCGCCACTAGCCTAGATGGTAACAGGTGAGTATAATGGCCAAAATTAATGAAACGAAATCGTACTTGTCTAACCGTGTCGACGGTTCTCCTCTGTTATTGAAGGCCTTGTCTTGTCTCGCCTTCTCTTTCCATAGTAATGGGGTCGAGGTGTTCAGGACTTATGTTTAAAACGATTTGTCCTTCTAAGGATTCAATGTTAATTGGTGTAAGAAATATAGCCGACGGGACTCACCTGCAACCCGAAGACGTTCCCGCCCCGGAGGACGGACCTTTTGAGACATGCGAGCCATCACCATGTCCGTTATACCGGCGCTGCTTCTTAGGGTTGTTCATTGATGCCGACGACCCGTCGGATTCGGCTTCGTCCCCGTAAGGACGTCTGGGGATGGCCATCGGTCGGAGACCTAGTGCTGGGGTGTTACTTTAGGGGCTGCGGCCGCTAGAGTGGTCTTCAGTTGTGTGTCTCTTGTGATATTAAAATGAGTCACAACTAACGAGGTATTTCTTGATAGTTGAAGTCAGGGAAGTCAGGAGGTGAAGACTTTGGCCTCGGCACAGGATCCGGGCTGCTCACAAGCTCGTCCGGCAAGCGCACCGTGCCCAGTCCCCTCGTGTGAGGGAAGATCCTGAATGTAATAAAGGTTAAGGAGGTATGAGACAAACGAGTGGTGCAACGTACTGCGTACTAGATGATGAGCCGCCCCAGATGCCCCTATACGACGTGTCTGCATAGACTTCTATATTTTCACAAAATATTAATTTGCCCAATGACACATTAGGATAAAGGAGTCACTACCTTGTCCGTATCCATGATAATTGATCCCTTCACCGTCCATCGCGGTGGTGGTAGCGCTAGCGCTAGCGTGCGGGGGGTCGAGTTGGCAAGACACAACATGGTGAACGAATGGGACAACCGGGAGCAACGCTGTCACAGGCTTATCTCAAATTATCGCGGATTTCTGATGAGCTTTTATAGATCCGCGCAAAGGAATGAAGTGTACGAATCAAATGCTGGAGACAGGTCTGTCTGCGTGCTCGTACCGGCCAACACCTTCTGCTCAGTGGCTTCGTCGTCGTCGTCGATGAAGGAAGATTCTGTAAATAGTAGGATAGTTAAGTAATATATGATGAAAAGTAAAAATAAACGACACGAACCTGGTACCATATACTCCGATCCATCATCACCGGCAGTTTGTGACTTGGGGTGGATGGTGGTATTCGTCTTGGGATTGATGTGAGGATGGAACATCTCATCGTTGGGTCCTGCTCAAATTAAGTCCACTATGTATATACGATGACATTAATTAAACGACGTCGGACAAACCTTGCACAATGCGCTGGGTGAATGATCCCGTCCATAGCAATCCATCCAACATGAGGGGGCCATACTCTCTAAGGTCGACTCCCTTTCCCTTGTCTTCCCACGAGATATGTGGGGTAGAGTCGGGATCTGCGTCGGTGCCCTCGAGGCTACCGTCATCTACAGCGGCTGGGCGATCAGCCGAGTTGCCCTCGACGCTACCGTCATCCACAGCGGGTGCGTGATCTGCGGCGTCGGTTCCCTCGACGTTCCCGTCATCCGCAGCGGGTGCATGATCAGCCTCGTCGCCGCCCTCGATGTTCCCGTCATCCGCAGCGGGTGCTTGATCAGCCGCGCGCTCACGCCTGACATGCGCGTTTTGAAAGCGAGAGTGTGCGAAGTACACGATCGCGCCGAGCAGCGTGAATACCAGAGCGGTGTGTATCAAGGTAATACACTCGCCGCCGATCACCGCAGCATGTCTAGAAAATCATTGTCAAATATATAACTATTCGTCGCTGAATATAACACTCACCGTTGCTTGAGCTCACGACAGATCGTCTCCTCGATGTGTACACGCAGCGCGTGTGGCAAGTGCATGACGCTGCTGGGTTGTGCCTCTGAATGGCTTGCTCATCAACACCGTTGCAAGGTTGCCTTTTGAGAATGGATGCAGTCTAACGGGAACGCAACTGGTAAGTGACAACATAGCAGGCAACAAATAAGAGCCACCACCACTCACACATCGCTGTAACAAACTGAATACAAGGAGTGTTTCATGTCACTCACGGGAAGCCAACCAAATAATCCCGCAGCCTGCTCCAGGTTCAACTCGAGGTTTACAAATATCTTGAATCCTGTGACGGCAGCCAAGAAGGGACTAAAACCCCTATTGAAACCTGGGAGCTGGTAGCCAAGCAATTTAGAGACATCGGTCAGTATATCCAACACCTTGAACTGAGTATCCGAGACGTAGTGCTGAAGGATGACTGATAATAGCTTTTGCGAGATCGGTGCTGTGGCAGTAATGTGAGTATGGTGGCGGAGGTGGCAATGGGAGAAAGAAGGGTAGATACACGTACTGAGTGTTTGAGATGTTGCCTGTGAAAATCTAAGTAGAAATGGAAATAATGCCAGGAGCCATGGATAGCATGAAGTTCAACTGTGTCATCAACAGACACAGGAACACCGATGGGAGTATTAAGGTGGTCAGAGTGATCCCGCTTAGGACCACGATGGGTCTGGCGAAACTGAGGGGCTTCATCGTCGTTGTTGAAGTGATGATGTTATTCAAGTGCTTGGATTCGGTGGCAGTGCAGAATAAACCTGGGGTGGGAAGGAACGAGGTTATACCAAGGGGTGATATTATAGCGCTAAAAATATCATCGATTGCATTAGGAACCATGCATCCGACCTTGGAAGATCAAGAAATGCTGGGCAGTGTGTATAGATATTTATTCAGGCCATGAATAGTGATTGTCGAGTGTCCCGCACAGCCTGACGCGTTTTCTTAAGATAGATCAAGCTATAAATTTCCATTTCCTTTCTATTAAAAAATAGTATGGGTTGGCTTAATGTCAATGCACAAACTACAATGGCTTCATAAGCTTGTAATGAAGTACTTGTACCAATCAATATGTCAGTCAGTGAATCACCTTCTGACATGATAGGTTGGGTGTACATGGGTTAAATCAGGTATCAGCCCACTGAGCGTGGTCAAAGTACAAATGAGTAAACTTTTACATTTTTACATTTTGACGTCAGCGGAATGACAATAATTCTGAATTATTTATGGACAAAAATAAGAGTATTTATCTTTATTGTTTTAGATGTAATGAAACCATATCGACCGATACCCTACACAACCTCTATTTGGCCAAAGACCAGACGGTTGAGAAACGAAGCATCAACACATCCTGCCGCCCCCACCCACCATTAGGGTACTTTTCTCCCAACCGCTATGTGTCTTAGTTATGCGACGCGGTATATAAATGTATTTAAAAAAAAAAAAAAAATTAGGTCACGTGTGATCGGTTTTTTTATTTATTTTTAATACATTTATATACCGCATCGCATAACAAAGATACATAGCGGTTGGGGAGAGAACTACCCTAACGGTCGGTGGAGAAAAGGTGGGATGTGAATGCAGCGGGTTGGGATACGTGGTATCGCCTGTTTTATGGGGACCCATGATAGGCAAGTCGCTAATGGTCAGTGTCGGTCATGGAGGCCGTGGGCTGTGGTACGTTCTCTAGACCTTTCGTGGGTTTCGACAAGACACAGTGGGCAAAGGAAAGAGCTTCTGGGACTTTGTCAACTATGAGCAGGGGCTGTAACTGCGACGGGACTGTTGGGAATTTTCTTGTTTGGCCGTCATGGTGCAGTGTTTGGAAAAGATTAGAGTTTGGGCATGGCCTCGAACTCGTCAACATACCTCATCGAAGCCGACGCACAAGAAGACCTGCCCATGCTGCGTGACCCCGGTGGCAGGCTCTGTGACCCTTGCTGTGGAATTCTATGCAAAGCCGTCGGCCTGATGCCTGGATGCCTCAGACACGATCGGTCGACTGGCTCAGGACTTAGGCAGCAGGGATCGGGAAAGTTGGCACCTATTCAGGCCGACACGGCTGATACTGATATTTGGTTTCTTCCGATACTTTTACCAAACCGTGCCTCCAATTTCCCTCCATACTAGCACGGCTCCCCATGGAAACATTACGAGTATGGATTTACCCGCAAGTGATAGAGCCTTATAATACTTTATGAATTTGAAGAGTTTATTCCCCAACGCAACGGTCGATTGTCTATGGGTGCTTAGAGATATCCGCCAAGGTGTGATGGGAATATCGAGGCGACAGCATAGCAGTCACCAGGAACTTGCGGGGAACCATTTTAGATGGCGAATCCTCCATAATGACTCTGCCGATCTTCGTTTCTTCGCTAGTGCCAAGCCCGGATATAAAGGCGGTATACGTATTTATGAGAAGCCATTTCCCCCGATATCGGATTTTACGTGGGTAAGACAGCCTTCTTTCAAATGATATTAGAATGCAATGGATGGCATTTACCAGAAGAGAACATGCCTCAAGAGATCCACCCCCTCTTTAACAATTATGCTCATTTGCCCCACTGTTAGCTGTGTTTTTAAGCAGTCAATTCCTTGTCTTTCCCCCCTCGCCTGTGTCTGTGAGCCTAACAACCCTCCTTTGGTGCTCCTCCACATGTCATGTGTTGAAGAAGCACTTCCCAACCAAAATTGATATCTTGGTGCCGTACAGTAGCTTTGTCCCGATCCGCTCCATTGCCAGACCACAAAAATAACCGGGGTCGAATTCGACGTTTGTTGGATTGTGAATGACAGGTGCGAACCACCTGGTCATGGCTTCTCTCTCAATGTCGGACATGCCTTGTCCAATTCCTGATGAATCCAGCAAGCCTTGTGGCGGCTCCAGGCAAGTTGCAAAACCACGGCAGTAAATGAAAAAACAGTCCGACGCATTGGAGTTGATTCTTGAAACAAAGCTTAACATACCAGTTGCTGAACCCATGAATCAAATGCGTCCTTGGTGATCGATGCATGCTCGTGACCTGGTCTGTGGTAACAGAGGCCGTGACCCTCTCTATTACACGTCCATAGTCTCTGAAGTATATCCTGACAATGACTTTCGAGGACTGTGATCCGTTGAGATTCCAGGGCAGCAGGCGAGATCAAAGGGGGTAGCACTTCGACCTGGTCAGGGTGACTCAGTACTACCTCGTGGTAGGACATGGGGAGTGTGGGGTGTGGACAAGAGGCGTGTCACGAGAATGGGAAGAGAACCGTTGACAAGGTTCATCAGGCTCTTTCTATGTTTGTGAGACACCGCTTTGAATGTATTTCAAATTAACACTGGTCTACTAAGTCACTGGAAAGGGCCCCGCCTCCAAAGATGGCCTTTAAACGCCGAGGGCCATAAATATTATATGATAGCATTATGACTGTAAATACGGAAAATAATAGATTAGTTATCATAAATAAACTCAAAAAGCCAAAGGCTGTGACATACGTACAAAACTGGCTTGGTTACTTTATCTGAAGATTTACGTGCATATTGACAAGGGACTGTGTACTTCGTGTTCACGCAAACATCAGTGAGAGAACGTTTTCTTTCTATCCTTCTGCCGACGTATCGACTGGTGCGGCTGAGTTGGGCGCCAGCATCCTCGGCTTTCACTCTTCATTCTTTTTATTTAAAAAGAAATAGATTGGGCCACACTTCCATTAAGAGTGAAGACAGAAAAGGAGGAGTAACCATGTTTATGATGAAGCCAGGTGAAAAAAGTAATTCCGCCAGCTTCTCTTTCCTACCAATGTGCATTTGCCTGGCAGCTCATCGTGTGTTGTGTATAAAATTTGGCCTTGTCAGAACTTGTTCACCCATTTCATTTGCATGGACACCATGATCTGAGCGACTTCACTGATGTCATGTTTTCCCTGTTCTTCCAGTTTAATCACTCTCCTTATTTTCCATATTTGCCTTTTCTAGCTCTAGTAGACGTTGATCTTCTTCTCCCACTGATGTGGCATTGTCAACCTAGAAACCCATTAAAGCCCAAATCCCATCTTCCAACATCTTGAAAAATACTGCACTGTCATAATCCTAGGAAAACCAGTGTATCCTATGAGCTTGTGTGTATGGCTGTGTCGGCGCTCTTGGACATGTTGGGCGATCACCGTAGGATTATTTAGTTTGACCTAAGAAAAATCAAGGAAGACGTCTTCAGGCCGTAATGCTGCGGTGGTTGGAAAGGCCAAGGATTTGGGCATGCCGTCGACTCATCAACAAATCCTATCGAAGGCGACGCGCGATAAGACTTCGGTAACTACAGAATTAAAGAAAAAATGTTAGTCAGTTTCAATAGCATGCATTCAACGCCCAACTTACACACAAATCCTACGGTTCTGTGACTGCCTTGTCTTCAGGGAACTTCAGGCTGCCCCACTGCTTGCTGCGGGGTCCAGGTGCCAGCGTCTGCGCAGATCTTGGCTGACAGCCATCTGCACAGGCTTGATCATGCTGCATGACCCTTGTGGCAGGTTTTGTGACCCTTGCTGCGGGATTGAATGCGGATTGCCGTCAGCCTGATGCCTAGGTGCACCAGACATGATCAGTCGGCTGGCTCAAGACTTGAACGTTTGAACAGCGATCAGGATTTTCGGACTTTTCCGACACTTCTACCTAGCCCCACCTTCAACTTTCTCCACATAGCAGGCCAGTTCTCCATGCAGACCTGTTGGGTATGTATTCATTTTTTTTCAGTCGTAGATCGTTATATAATGTTTTGAATTACGGCAATCCTTGAAGTTATAGGAGCAAAAATATCTTTCTTAAATCACCGTTTGAGAACTTGGAGGACTAAGGAGGCCATCTTTGGGATATCAAAATTCTGGATGATGTTGTAAGTTTTACCGTTGCTGTTTTTGGAGAATGGCCGAAATGAGAAACATGCAGATACGATCGAAACAAACCTGGACACATAAAATGCTTGACGCGCAAATATCGATTTTCCCCTGCTGTTTTACACAGGATCCTTGGCTTCGCAGAGATAGATTCATTTGCGTGTGTCGACCTTTCTTGCTACATCACCTATAAGTGCATAATAAATGAACTCAATGCATTATTTGAGGATGTCACATTGATGGTAGAAAACATTGAACAAAATAGTATCATTGTTTCCATCGGGGCTAAAATATTGCATTGAGTCCACAGTTGCACCCTCGCAGACCTGTCTCAAAATGATTCGGCCATCAGAATGCTAATTCGGACCCCAAAACCAACCCTTCATTGTGTGGTGGCGCCGAGCAGCGAATAAGGGGCTCAGCGGCGTTAATTTCACAGTCTCCAGAACCCGAAATTGTGTGTACGGCAGTGTGAGAGGATAGCCCAATACCTGCTCTCCACGACTTCCTGGACCTTTCTGAGAGGATTGCCTATATGCCTAGGGGGGAGAGGTTGGTGAGGGGGTTGGATGATTTGATTCACTCCTATGTCTGCTTGCGACTCCATTTATCAGGGTCTCAACAGGTTCTAACAAAAACTACTTAGCCGTCTTGAAGAAGCACGGACGAAGGTGTGACTAGACTGTTCCATACAACCATACTTTGCGTTACTCTTCGAAGAATCTTGAGCTAGGTCGAACATCATTTAGGTAATAAGTGAAATGTTGGAGGTCCTCATCTGATAGGCCCCGTCCATCATGCACCTCCCTAATAATGAAGGAAAAACGGCCAGTAATAGTAAAATATGTGGAGTGGTGAGGGTGGCAGCCGATGGGCTACAGAGGTATTTGCCAAGGTGTGGTATAAATATCGAGGCGACAGCATAGCAGTCCCCAGGAAGTTGCGACCGGGCCAGAGCAGTGAACAGCACAGGAACCATTTTACCTGGAGCATCCTCAATCATCGCCATGAATCCGATCACAAACGCCATCTCTACTATGATTCTGCTGATCTTTATTTCTTCACTAGTACCAAACCAGTATGTAAAGGCGGCAGAAGTGTTCAGAATAAGGGAACTCGCCCGATGTCGGATTTTACGTGGGTAAGATGGTCTTCATTAAACAGATTTCAGCATGCAATGAATGGTCATCATCAGAAGCGAACATGCCTCAAGAGATCTACCCCCTCTTTAACTATTATGCTCATTTGCCGGACAGTTAGCTGTTTGTTAAGCAGTCTAGTCGTCGTCATTTCCTCGCCTGTGTTCCTGAGCCTGAGGGCGATTCTTTGTGGTACTCCTCCACACGTCGCGTGTTGAACAAGCACCTTCCCACCAAAATGGATATCTTGGTGCCGTACAGTAGCTTTGTCCCGATCCACTCCATTGCCAGACCACAAATATAACCGGGCTCGGCTTTGACTTCCGCGGGATTATGAATAACGGGTTCCATCCATGCCGCTATGGCGTCGCCCTCAACGTCGGACATTCCTTGATTAATTCCTGGCAATTCCAGAAAGCCTCGCGGCGGTTCTACGCAAATTGCAAAATCAGGACACTAAGCGGGAAAAAAAGTCCGACACCTGGGAGTCGATTCTCGAAACAAAAGATTAACATACCCGCTGCTGAACACATGAATCAAGTGCGTCTTTGCTGATCGATATAGGTCGTCATGACCTGGTCTGTGCTAACAGAGGCCGTGACCCTGTACATTTACACGCCCATTGTCTCTGGAGTACGCCCCGAAATTGACTTTCGAGGACCGTGATCCGTTGAGATTCCAGGGCAACATGCGTAAATATCGAGGCGACAGCATAGCAGTCCCCAGGAAGTTGCGACACCACCAGTGCAGTGTAGAGCATAGGAACCATTTTGGCTGACTCATCCTCGATAAACTCGATTACATCCGCCATCCGTACTATGACTCTGCCGATCTTCGCTTCTTCGCTAGTGCCAAGCCGGTATCTAAAGGCGGTATACGTATTCATGAGAAGCCTTTCACCCCGATATCGGATTTTAAGCGGATAAGATGGTCTTCATTAAAACGATTTCACCATGCAATTAATGGTCATCATAAAAAGCAAACATGTCTGAAGAGATCCACCCCCTCTTTAATGATTCTGCTCAATTGCCGCACAGTTAGCTGTTTGGTAAGCAGTCTAGTCGCCGTCATTTCCTCGCGTGTGTACCTGAGGCTTCGGGCAACTCTTTGGCACTCCTCCACACGTCGCGTGTATAGCAAGCACTTTCCAACCAAAATGGAAATCTTGGTGCCGTATAATAGCTTCGTCCCGATCCGCTCTAATGCCAGCCGCAAAAGTACCCGGGGCCGACTTCGACTTCCGTTGGATTACAAATAACGTGTGCCAACCTAGTCATGGCACCTCTTTCACAGTCGGACATGCCTTGCTCAATACTTGATGAATCGAGAAAGCCTTGCGGCGGTTCTACGCAAGTTGCAAAATCACGGGACTAAACGGAAGAAAAAGTCCGAAACATGGGAGCTGATCCTCGAAACAAAATATTAACATACCCGTTGCTGTCGTCAGTTTTGTGTTTCTTGTGGTATTAAAATAAGTCACAACTAACGAGTTATTTCGTGGTATTTGAAGTCAGGGAAGTCAGGAGGTGAAGACTTTGGCCTCGGCACAGGATCCAGGCTGCTCATAAGTTCGTCCTGCAAGCCCACCGCGCCCAGTCCCGTCGTGTGAGGGAAGATCCTGAATTTAATGAAGGTTAAGGACGCATGAGAGAAACAAGTGGTGGAACGTACTGAGTACTAGAACCCCCCCAGATGCCCCTATACGACATGTCTGCATAGACTTCTATATTTCCACAAAATATTAATTTCCCCAATGACACATTATGATAAAGGAGTCACTACCTTCTCCGCATCCATGATCATTGATCCATTCACTGTCCATCGCGGTGGTGGTAGCGCTAGCACTAACGTGCGGGGGGTCGAGTTGGCAAGACACAACATGGTGAACGAATGGGACAACCGGGAGCAACGCTATCACAGGCATATCTGCAATTATTGCGGATTTTGATGAGTTTTTGTAGATCCCCGCAAAGCAATGAAGTGCAGGAACCAAATGCTGGAGGCAGGTCTGTCTGCATGCTCATACAGGCCAACACTTTCTGATCAGTGGCTTCATCGTCGTCGTCGATGAAGGAAGATTCTGTAAATAGTACGATAGTTGAGTAATATATGATGAAAAGTAAAAATAAACGACACGAAACCGGGACCATATACTCGGATCCATCATCATCGGCGGTTTGTGACTTGGGGTGGATGGTGGTATTCGTCTTGGGACTGATGTGGAACGTCTCATCGTTGGGTCCTGCTCAAATTAAGTCCAGTAAGTACATGATGACATTAGTTAAATGACGTCGGACAAACCTTACACAATGCACTGGGCGAATGATCCCGTCAATAGCAATCCATCCAGCATGAGGGGGCCATACTCTCCAAGATTGAGCCCCTTCCACCCTTCTTCCCACGAGATACGTAAGGGATAGTCTGGATCTTCATTGGCGCCTTTGACATTACCGTCATCCACATGCACAATATCATGACTGGCAGTTTGTGACTTGGGGCAGAAGGTAGTATTCGCCTTGGGAATGATGGCAGTATATGGTGGCATTAATTAAATGACGTTGGAAAAACCTTGCCCAATGCGCTGGGCGAGTGATCCCGTGAACAGTGATCCATCCAGCATGAGGGGGCCATATTCTCTAAGGCCGACTCCCTTTCCCTTGTCTTCCTCCGAGATGCGTGGGGTAGAGTCGGGATCTGCGTCAGTGCCCTCGACGCTACCGTTATCCACAGCGGGTAGGCAATCAGCTGCATTGGTGCGATGTTACCGTCATCCACAGCGGGTGCGTGATCAGCCGTGTCGATGCCCTCGACGTTACTGTCATTCACAGGGTGCGTGATCAGCCGCATCGGCGCCTTCGATGTTCCCGTCATCTACAGCCGGTGCGTGATCAGCCGCACGCTCACCCCTGACGTGCGCCTTTTTGAAGACGAGAGTGTGCAAAGTACACGATGACGCCAAGCAGCGTGAATACCAGAGCGATGTGTATCAAGGCAATACACGCACTGCAAGTCACCGCAGGATGTCTAGAAAATCATTGTCAAATATATAACTATTCGTTGCTGCATATAACACTCACCGTTGCTTGAGCTCACGACAGATCGTCTCCTCGATGTGTACATGCAGCGCGTGTGGCACGTGCGCGACGCTGCTGGGTTCTGCCTCCGAATGGCTTGCTCATCAACACTGTTGCAAGGCTGCCTTTTGAGAATGGATGCAGTCTATTGGGAAGGCAACCGGTAAGTGACAATATAGCAGGCAACAAATAAGAGCCACCGCCACTCACACATTGCTGAAACAAACCGAATACAAGGCGTGTTTCATGTCACTCATGGGAAGCCAACCAAATAATCCCATCACCTGCTCCAGGTTCAACTTGAGGTTTGCAAATAACTTGAATCCTGTGACGGCAGCCAAGAAGGGACTAAAACCCCTGTTGAAACCCGGGAGCTGGTAGCCAAGTGATATAGACATATCGGTCAGTATATCTGACACCTTGAACTGGGTATCCAAGACGTAGTGGTGAAGGATGACTGATAAAAATGTTTGCGAGGTGGTGTTGACATAGGTGCTGTGGCAGTAATGTGAGTATGGTGGAGAAGGTGGCAATGTGAGAAAGAAGGGTATATACACATGCTGAGCGTTTGAGATGCTGCCTGCGAATATCCAAGTGGAAATGGAAATAATGCGACACAGGAACACCAATGGGAGTATCAAGGCAGTCAGAGTGATTCCGCTTAGGACCACCGATGGGTTTGGTGAAAGCGAGGGGATTCATCGTCATTGTCGAAGTGATGATTTTATTCAAGTGCTTGGATTTAGTGGTAGTGGAGAATAAACCTGGGGTGGTAAGGAATGAGGCTAAACCAATGGGCGATATTATAGCGCCAAAAATATCACCAATTACATTAAGAACCATGCATCTGAACTTGGAATATCAAGAAATTCTGGGCAATTTGTACAGATTTTTATTCAGGCGCTGAATAGTGATTGTCGAGTGTCCCGCACAGCTTGGCGCATTTTCTGTAGACAGATCAAGCTATAATATTTTACTTACTGTCTATTAAGAAATATTTTTGGTTGGATTAATTATTAGAATGAAGAAGGGATGTGGATATGAAGCACTAGAAGTGCAGACACAGACACAGACACGAACGAGCAAACGATAGATTCAGCGCGCACCACGGACCCACAAAGGTACACAACCTAGCTACTATGCCGAGTCACTAAATCTAACATTAATGTCAATGCACAAACTACAGGAGGATGAGAAGGAAGGTAGTGGCACAGGGGTGGCGTTAGACCGCCGAAAGGTTACAGTGGTCAGTACAACGGGAATTGGAGTTGGGGATAATGGGATGATTTTACGTTCTTGTACAGACTTTTCATGTTCTGTCTCTTTTTCGTTCTTCTTGACCTCAAATGTAGACAAAAGACTATCCATGCGCTCTTTGGTTGTCCTGAAAGGAGACAAAGCGAAGCGACGCGTTGGTCAACCCAATTAAAGCCAACGACGTAAAGAAAACAATCCATCGATCCTACGTCACTACCTATAGGCACTGCCATCAAACTCAACGTCTTTCCGTATAGTTAATCCTCCCAACACCTTTCGCATCAATATTTTGTACGGTAACAGACGCCCTGTTCCCATACGTCGAATTATTGATGGGCCTGCACCGGGATGTCGTTGTAGCCTCCAGCGGGTCCGCACTGGAATGAAAAGACGCGCTGGGTCCCGTTTTATATGTGCGGTCGAAACGATCTCATCAGGGTCTCAGCTGACGCGTTACAAACACTAATTGTAATGGGCGAGACGAAAGGAAAAGGTGTAGAAGTATATTCAAAACTGCAGGAAGGTAAAGTAAGCAGTGCAGGGAGTGCGGAAAGAGACAATGGCTTGATTTCCAGTTCTTTTATAGGCACCGTTTGCGGTGTGGTTTTTCTTTTTCTTTTTTTAGCACGGGTCATATCGCTCATTGTCCTATAAATAAAACGAAGAGAATAAGTGAAACATTAGCCAACCCAATCAAAGCCAAACCATGAGACAAAGCATCTATCGACTTGACGCACCTACTTGTGAGCTCCCAAATCAAGCTCGGCCTCTTCCACTGTTAATTCATTTCCTTCCCATCCAAGTACAATGTCCTCTCTCTTCTCACGCTCGTCGCGTTATTGACAGGCTCCATCACGGACGACGTCTTCCTACTCTCCTACTCTCCCAATCTCTCCAAACCCAAACCTGTCCCTTCAACGTACGCGACGATGTCTACTTCCACGAATCTCGTCAAGCAATCGCTGACCCAGTGTTGCTTGGGAGGGAACGGATCGAGCTTGTACGTCGAGGGGCATTGCAGCAGGCTGGATCGGTTGTAGCCGCGTACGTGGTGGCGGCGTGAACAACGTCTCGAATATCGATGGGACTGATTGCTTTGGCGTTTGAAGACAGGGTGCAAGATCTGTTTCAGAGGCTTATGATCCCGTTGAGTGGAAGTGGCGAGCGAGAGAGCTTCTGGGTGTGAATATTCATTGGCAGTTGCGGCAACAGTGATCCTGGTACCTTTCTGCTTCCTTTTTCTCCTTCTCTGGCCTTTTCGCGGATGTCTGCCGCCATGGCAGTGAGGTGGCAACCTTTCCTGACGCTGTTCCTGTGGACATTTTAGGAACATTAGGAAAGCCAATGTATCTCATGAGTTTTTCGGTATGACTGGGTCGGCGCTCTTGGACATATTGAAGTGACGAGCGAGAGAGCTTCCGGTCATCGACATCCATGGGCGACTGCGACAATGGTGGCGCTTCCTCTAGATGTTAAAAGGAAATGGTATTCCTGTACCCTCTTGTCTTGTTGCATCTGTTCAATTTCTTTCTTATCTCCTTCTCTGGACTTTACGCCGGTTTCGACGAGACGCGCTGCTAAAATCAAAAGCTCTTGGTTCTTTGCCAACTATGAGCAGGTGTTGTGACAGTGACAGGACGATATTGTCTTGTTCGTCCGTAATGGTGCAGTGTGTGGCAGGGAGGCTTAGGCTTTGGGCCTAGCCTCAGCTCGTCAATATACCCTATCGAAGGCGACGCGCGATAAGACTTGCCCAACTACAGAAATAAAGAAGAAATGCTAGTCCGTTTCAATAGCATGAATTCAACTCGTCAACCAAAACACGGATCCTATGGAGCGCTGGCCCCTATTGGCAGGGAACTGGAGGCTGCCAGCATCGGATCAGTGACCAGTTTGTGCGGGATTATGAGCAGAGCGCCGTCAGCCTGACACCTGGGTACGTCAGGATCCACAAGTCGACTGGACGCCAGCTCAGGAGCCGGGATCGGGTAACCGGAGACCTAGCGGACATGCCTGATCAGGATATTCGGATTTATCCGACGCTTCTACCCGCTTTCTCCGCATTCTAGCACGGTTCTCTATGCAGACCAAATGAGTATGGATTTACCCTTAAATGATAGATCGGTATATAATCTGTATGAATTTGAAAAGTTCATTCCCCAATGGAACGCTCGATTATCTAAGAGTTCTTGCTGTCAAAGAACAGGTGTAAGAAGGCAAAGTTCCCAGTCATGGGGGTAGCAATCTTAAATCATCGTTTGAGCACTTTAAGGACTGATAAAAGCATCATTCGCATATCATACTTTGCGTTACTCTTCGAAGAATTAAATAGGTCAAACGACATTCAGGCAATGAGTAAATATGTTAGTCGTATAGAACAGTCTAGTGCCACGCCCGTCCGTGCGTCTTCAAGAGGGATAAGTAGTCTGTGTTGGAACTTGGTGAGACCCCGACAAATGGAGTCGCAAGAAGACAGAGGAGGGATTGTACTTTGTCCATCAAGCCAGTCACGAATATCTCCTCCCCAGGCACATAGACGATCCTCTCAGAAACGTCCAGGAAGTCGTAGAGAGCAGAGATTGGGGAATTCTCTCGTACTGCCGTACACGGAATTTCGGGTTCTGCAGATTGTGAAATTAACGACGATAAGCCACTTATTAGTATCGAGGCGCCATCAAACACTGAAGTGTCTGATTTCGGGCGCTGAATTAGTATTCTGACAGCCGAATGATTTTAAGACGACAGGTGTAATCCTGGTGCCCCCAGTCTTACGCCGGACCCTTTAGTTTTACGTGATTACATAATCACCGTGTTGTACGGTATAAGTAGCCGGGAAGTTTTCAGGACCTTAGATCTTACCGTACGCTGCACTTGCCTGTATCCTGTTCTGCTCTGGACAATACACCGTGGTCCTGTCAACTTGTGTGACCGCCAGTGATCCCAATTGACGACGGGATTACAACAGGTCTGCGAGGGTGTAACTGTGGACTCACTGCAGCATTTTAATCCCGATGGAAACAATGATATGACTTCGATCAATGTTTTCTTCCAGCAATGTGCCATCCTTAAATAATCCATCGAGTTCATTTATAATGCGTTTATAAGCGATGTAGCGAGAAGAGTCAGCACACGCAAACGAATCGATCTTGGTCTGTAAAACGTCAAGCGCTATATCCAATAGAGTTCCATAAATGCTGCGGATCCAAGGATCCTGCGTGAAACAGGAGGAGAAAATCGATATTTGCGGGTAAATCAATTCAATGTGTCCATGGTTTCGACCGTATCTGCATATTTCTCATGTCGGCTATTCACCAAAAACAGCAACGGTAAAACTTACGACATCATCCACAATTTGAAATAGTTTATAGACATTGAGGTCCTCACGTGAGACATCGCTGGGTTACTCTCGCTCCCACCACCTGCCTCCGCGGCTACCTTACACAACCTCGACTCTGGCTCCATCAGTGCTCTTTTGGACCCCACGCTTGAAGACCCTGGACCTCAGACCCCTCCTCACCCTCCCACCAATAGAAAACGGGCCGCAGCTACCCCCAATCCGGAAGGTCACTTCGAACCACGCCCTCGCACCTCCCCACCTCCCTCCCCCTCCCCAACTGCTTGGATATCGTCATTGACTGTCCCCCCCACTGGCCGACCCTGTCCTCAGCTCATCTCCAGAATGCAGGCGTTATCCTCCAATTGGGAAGAAGAAACCCTCTACCAGACCCGTTCCCTCACTCATGTCACCTCCAGTCTCATCACCGTGCTTGTTGAAACGTTCTCTGCCGCCATTCATGGCCCCGATGAAACCTCACGTGATGCCCTCACCTCCATCACTGGTTTTCGCGACCTCCCTACTCGCATCCAGGGCCTCGATGAACGCAGCCTCCCCCGTCCGACCCATCCCTCTCCCCATCCGGACAGTGCCCCCTCTCCACACAGGAACCCTCTGGATTGTAGCTCCCAACCCCAGGTCATAGGCCCTCATACACCCCGGGCCCAAACTCCCAAAGGCCCCTCGCCAAGTCAGCCCGCACGCTTCATTGTTCGCTTCCGTGGTGCCCCTCCTCCCGTGTCTGAGCGGCAGGACGTTTTGGCAATCCCCCGCGGCAACAACCTAGCAGTTCACACGCTGTTTGACGCTAACCCGGACCCGTCCATCCCCACGATCGTTGCTGGGGATTTCAATCTTCACCCTGCATGGTCCCCCAATTTCTCCCGCGAGCCGTCAGAAACTGCAAAGGAGTTTTTTGAATGGACAGTCACGCAGAGCTTCTCCATCCTCAATGACCTTGAGTGTCCCACCCGCAGGGGCCAAGCCAATCAAGTGGACTCTATCCTCGACCTCACACTCACGAACCTCGCTGCCACGGAGATGGATCTGGTCCAGTCCTGGGAATGCCGAGATGACTTCGCGCTGAATTCTGACCACAATACCATCTTGTGGTCCATTTCTGCCGACTAGGCTGCCCCCCCCCCCCCCCCACCTCTGGTCCCGGAAAAGCAGCGCTTTCGCATTGACCCGGGTAGAAAGAAGCAATGGGAGGAACGGGTCTCTCCCTTTCTTGCGGCAGTCGACACCCTCCCCCTGCGCTCCGCCCAAGAGCTTGACCATGCCTTCGATACTTTCCTCGAGGCACTGCTCACTGCTACGGAGGCTGTCATGCCTAAACCGAAGACGAAACACAGGCAACGTGCTCCCTGGTGGACGCATGGTCAAATCCTATGTGGGTGATGTGCTCTTGTTGACCTTCTCTCATTCTCTCGACTCCAAATCCACTTCGCTCGCTCCAAGGCAGTGCTTGCATCGGGCCCACAGTTCTCTATCCACCCACCAAATGCGCAACCATTTACCGTCGCCCCACTGCCGGTTATTAAGTGGCTAGGGCTGTCGTTCGACAGTCGGCTGACATTTAAGCAGCATGTTACCGAGGTGTCAAATAAGGCCCTATCTGCTGTGGCAGGTTTGTGAATCCTTGCCAACTGTGTTAGAGGCGTGTCAGTCTCCAGTGCTCGCCTCCTTTATATTACTGTGGTACTTCCTATCCTTACTTTTGGCTCTGCCATCTGGTACACAGGCGTCCGCCAAAAAGGCCTCATGAAGCCTCTAGAGCGTGCCCAAACTGTTGGGTTACGGTGGCCCACGAGGTAGTACCGAGTCACCCTGACCAGGTCGAAGTGCTACCCCCATTGATCTCGCCTGCTGCCCTGGAATCTCAACGGATTACAGTCCTCGAAAGTAATTGTCAGGATATACTTCAGAGACTATGGGCCTGTAATAGAGAGGGTCACGGCCTCTGTTACCACAGACCAGGTCACAAGCATGCATCGATCACCAAGGACGCATTTGATTCATGGGTTCAGCAACTGGTATGTTAAGCTTTGTTTCAAGAATCGACTTCAATGAATGTGTCGGACTGTTTTTTCATGGTTTTGCAACTTGCCTGGAGTCGCCACAAGGCTTGCTGGATTCATCAGTTATTGGACAAGGCATGTCCGACATTGAGAGAGAAGTCATGACCAGGTGGTTCGCACCTGTCATTCACAATCCAACAGACGTTGAATTTGACCCCGGTTATTTTTGTGGTCTGGCAATGGAGCGGATCGGGACAAAGCTATTGTACGGCACCAAGATATCCATTTTGGTTGGGAAGTGCTTCTTCAACACATGGCATGTGGAGGAGCACCAAAGGAGGGTTGTAAGGCTCACAGACACAGGCGAGGGGGGAAAGACAAGGAATAGACTGCTTAAAAAACAGCTAACAGTGGGGCAATTGAGCATAATTGTTAAAGAGGGGGTGGATCTCTTGAGGCATGTTCGCTTCTGGTAAATGCCATCCACTGCATGCTAATATCATTTTAAAGAAGGCTGTCTTACCCACGTAAAATCCGATATCGGGGGAAATGGCTTCTCATAAATACATATACCGCCTTATATCCGGGGTTGGCACTAGTGAAGAAACGAAGATCCGCAGAGTCATTATGGAGGATTCGCCATTTAAAATGGTTCCCCGCAACTTCCTGGTGACTGCTATGCTGTCGCCTCGATATTCCCATCACACCTTGCGGATACCTCTAAGCACCTTTAGACAATTGACCGTTCCGTTGGGG
Organism: Hysterangium stoloniferum; assembly: GCA_015178975.1. Lineage (NCBI taxonomy): Eukaryota > Fungi > Basidiomycota > Agaricomycetes > Hysterangiales > Hysterangiaceae > Hysterangium > Hysterangium stoloniferum. Next base: position 250,185 of record WHVD01000111.1, read on the forward strand.
AATAAACTCTTCAAATTCATAAAGGACTATAAGGCTCTATCACTTGCGGGTAAATCCATACTTGTAATGTTTCCATGGGGAGCCGTGCTAGTATGGAGGGAAATTGGAGGCACGGTTTGGTAAAAGTATCGGAAGAAACCAAATATCAGTATCAGCCGTGTCGGCCTGAATAGGTGCCAGCTTTCCCGATCCCTGCTGCCTAAGTCCTGAGCCAGTCGACCGATCGTGTCTGAGGCATCCAGGCATCAGGCCGACGGCTTTGCATAGAATTCCACAGCAAGGGTCACAGAGCCTGCCACTAGGGTACGCAGCATGGGCAAGTCTTCTTGTGCGTCGGCTTAGATGAGGTATGTTGACGAGTTTGAGGCCATGCCCAAACTCTACGCTTTTCCAAACACTGCACCATGACGGCCAAACAAGAAAATTCCCAACAGTCCCGTCGCAGTTACAGCCCCTGCTCATAGTTGACAAAGTCCCAGAAGCTCTTTCCTTTGCCCACTGTGTCTTGTCGAAACCCACGAAAGGTCTAGAAAAGGACACTAAGAAAGAGATGCAACAGATGCAACAAGACAAGAGGGTACGGGGATGTCATTTATTTTGAATATTTAGAGGAATGCCGCAACTGTCCATGGATGTCGACAACCAGAAGCTCTCTCGCTCGTCACTTCCACTGAAGGGGGTCATAAGCCTTGTAAACAGGATCCTACACCCTGTCCTCAAACGCCAAAGCAATCAGTCCCAAGTGGAAGGAGGCCGAGCTTGATTTGGGAGCTCCCAAGTTAGTGCGTCAGGTCGATGGATGTTTTGTCTTCATGGTTTGGCTTTGATTGGGTTGGCTAATGCTTCACTTCGCCTTCTTGTTTTATTTACAGGACAATGAAAGACCGCACAACTGACAAAATTGGAGTGAGCTAGAATAGAAGAGGGGCAGCGGATGCCCAAGACTCAGCCGCTGCCCAGCGGGGCTGTAGGGAAACGACTGAGGTTGCACTTCATAGCATCGCATACATATATACGCGTGTGGGTGAAAAATGCGCTCGTACGATGAAAGGCAAAATATAAGCGGCTGGTCGATATACGATCTGGCAGTGTTCTCGCGTTTGGCGTATGAGCATTGCCGGTTTTTGTCACAACAACATTGTTTACCCCATCACACACAGTATATGTACCTTGTCGGCTAAGACCCACATGAGCTGGTTTCGACTGTGTATAAAAGGCGGGACGCAGTGCGTCTGGTACCGTAGAAAATAGTGGTGCGATAGCTGTCAAGAAGATAGATTCTATGTAAAAGAATTGAAATTGCCTGTAAACAGGTGCGAAAAATCGATCAATGGGTTTTCCTAACCTCTTTCATTGTGGGCTTTCATTGGGTTCATTAATGCGTCCCTTTGCTTCGTTTCCTTAATAGGAAAATCAAAGAGCTCATGGACAGTCTCTTGTTTAGAGTCGAGGTCAAGATAAACGCAAAAAAAAAGACAATACAAAAAGTCTGTAAAAGAACGTAAAAATAACCAGTTATCCACCGTTTCCAATTCCCGCTGTACTTACCACTGTAACTTTTCGGCGGCCTAATGCCACCCCTGTGCCATTGCCCTCCGTCCTATCATCTCTGCTGGGAACCGAAAGCATGCACCGTGTATGCCCATATGACGGCTCTTAGTGGGTAGGAACGCGTATGGTCAGGAGAATAGGTGAAACTGCGAATCATGTTCCCCATTTAGGCTGCTGGAAAATGAACCACGCTCTACTTGGATCATACAAAGCATGATAAATTAAGTTTTATATAAATGTTTACTGTATCAGTTAATATATCGAAGGGCTTCCGCCGGGATCGCCTCCAACCATGCCATTTGATCGCATGCAACGTTCGCGCCAATCTTTAGCCGCACCTGATGTCGTGTCACAGGTTTAATGTATACCAAGTCAATGCACTACCGATGCCATAAACCCTACGACTACGCCAGTGAAGAAGGAAGGAAGGTAGGTAGTCAACGAATTTACTCGGCCTTCCAGATATAAACACCAATACATGTTTCTCGTCATTGGTTGCAAATACTCTCTATTAAACTTGAGACATGTATTTCGGCTGTTTCGAACCCAAGCTAAAAGTAGAGGCGATGTTTCCATATTAAAACCACAATTCAAAAATCAGGGGTAAATACAGAATTTGATCCCCGAGACGTCCGAAAATCGGCTCAAACACCATACACGAGCCACGGACCACAGCCCACGGCCTCCCATGACCGACACTGACCATTAGCGACTTGCCTATCATGGGTCCCCAGGGCACCCATGTCAGATTAAGCGCCATTAAGAAAAGCTTAAAACAGGCGATACCGATGACACGTGACCTAAATTGATGCTTCGTTTCTCAACTGTCTGGTCTTTGGCCAAATAGAAGTTGTGTAGGGTATCGGCCGATATGGTTTCATTACATCTAAAACAATAAAGTTTTTGTCCATAAATAATTCAGAATTATTGTCATTCCGCTGACGTCAAAATGTAAAAATGTAAAAGTTTACTCATTTGTACTTTGACCACGCTCAGTGGGCTGATACCTGATTTAACCCATGTACACCCAACCTATCATGTCAGAAGGTGATTCACTGACTGACATATTGATTGGTACAAGTACTTCATTACAAGTTTATGAAGCCATTGTAGCTGTGCAGGACACTCGACAATCACTATTCATTGCCTGAATAAATATCTATAGACACTACCCAGCATTTCTTGATCTTCCAAGTTCGGATGCATGGGTCCTAATGCAATCGATGATATTTTTAGCGCTATAATATCGCCCCTTGGTATAACCTCGTTCCTTCCCACCCCAGGTTTATTCTGCACTGCCACCGAATCCAAGCACTTGAATAACATCATCACTTCTACAACGACGATGAAGCTCCTCAGTTTCACCAGACCCATCGTGGTCCTAAGCGGGATCACTCTGACCACCTTAAATCCTCCCATCGGTGTTCCTGTGTCTGTTGATGACACAGTTGAACTTCATGCTATCCATGGCTCCCGGCATTATTTCCATTTCTACTTGGATTTTCACAGGAAACATCTCAACACTCAGTATGTGTATCTACCCTTCTTTCTCCCATTGCCACCTCCGCCACCATACTCACATTACTGCCACAGCACCGATCTCGCAAAAGCTATTATCAGTCATCCTTCAGCACTACGTCTCGGATACTCAGTTCAAGGTGTTGGATATACTGACCGATATCTCTATATTGCTTGGCTACCAGCTCCCAGGTTTCAACAGGGGTTTTAGTCCCTTTTTGGCTGCCGTGACAGGATTCAAGATATTTGCAAACCTCAAGTTGAACCTGGAGCAGGCTGTGGAATTATTTGGTTGGCTTCCCATGAGTGACATGAAACACTCCTTGTATTCAGTTTGTTACAGCGATGTGTGAGTGGTGGTGGCTCTTATTTGTTGCCTGCTATGTTGTCACTTACCAGTTGCGTTCCCGTTAGACTGCATCCATTCTCAAAAGGCAACCTTGCAAAGGTGTTGATGAGCAAGCCATTCAGAGGCACAACCCAGCAGCGTCATGCACTTGCAACACGCGCTGCGTGTACACATCGAGGAGACGATCTGTCGTGAGCTCAAGCAACGGTGAGTGTTATATGCAGCGACGAATAGTTATATATTTGACAATGATTTTCTAGACATGCTGCGGTGATCGGCGGCGCGTGTATTACCTTGATACAGACCGCTCTGGTATTCACGCTGCTCGGCGCCATCGTGTACTTCGCACACCCTCGTCTTCAAAACGCGCATGTCAGGCGTGGGTGCGCGGCTGATCAAGCAATCGCTGCGGATGACGGGAACATCAAGGGCGACGACAAGGCTGATCATGCACCCGCTGCGGATGACGGGAACATCGAGGGCGGTGACGGGGCTGATCACGCACCCGCAGTGGATGGCGGCAACGTCGAGGGAACCGACGCCGCTGATCACGCACCCGCTGTGGATTACAGTAGCGTCGAGGGCAACTCGGCTGATCGCCCAGCCGCTGTAGATGACGGTAGCCTCGAGGGCACCGACGCAGATCCCGACTCTACCCCACGTATCTCGTGGGAAGACAAGGGAAAGGGGGTCGACCTTAGAGAGTATGGCCCCCTCATATTGGATGGAGCGCTATGGACGGGATCATTCACCCAGCGCATTGTGCAAGGTTTTTCCGACGTCGTTTAATTAATGTCATCGTATATACATAGTGGACTTAATTTGAGCAGGACCCAACGATGAGATGTTCCATCCTCGCATCAATCCCCAGACGAATACCACCATCCACCCCAAGTCACAAACTGCCGGTGATGATGGATCGGAGTATATGGTACCAGGTTCGTGTCGTTTATTTGTACTTTTCATCATATATTACTTAACTATCCTACTATTTACAGAATCTTCCTTCATCGACGACGACGACGAAGCCACTGAGCAGAAGGTGTTGGCCGGTACGAGCACTCAGACAGACCTGTCTCCAGTATTTGATTCGTACACTTCATTCCTTTGCGCGGATCTATAAAAACTCATCAAAAATCCGCCATAATTTCAGATAAGCCTGTGACAGCGTTGCTCCCGGTTGTCCCATTCGTTCACCATGTTGTGTCTTGCCAACTCGACCCCCCGCACGCTAGCGCTAGCGCTACCACCACCGCGATGGACACTGAAGGGATCAATTATCATGGATACGGAAAAGGTAGTGACTCCTTTATCCTAATGTGTCATTTGGCAAATTAATATTTTGTGAAAATATAGAAGTTTATGCAGACACGTCGTATAGGGGCATCTGGGGCGGCTCATCATCTAGTACGCAGTACGTTGCACCACTTGTTTCTCTCATCCGTCCTTAACCTTCATTAAATTCAGGATCTTCCCTCACACGAGGGGACTGGGCACGGTGCGCTTGCCGGACGAGCTTGTGAGCAGCCCGGATCCCGCGCCGAGGCCAAAGTCTTCACCTCCTGCCTTCCCTGACTTCAAATATCAAGAAATACCTCGTTAGTTGTGACTCATTTTAATATCACAAGAAACACAAAACTGAAGACCACTCTAGCGGCCGCAGCCCCTAAAGTAACACCCAGCACTAGGTCTCCGACCGATGGCCATCCCCAGACGTCCTTATGGGGACGAAGCCGAATCCGACGGGTCGTCGGCATCAATTCACAACCCTAAGAAACAGCGCCGGTATAAAGGACATGGTGATGGCTCGCGTGTCTCAAAAAGTCCGTCCTCCGGGGCGGGAACGTCTTCGGGTTGCAGGTGAGTCCCGTCGGCTACATTTCTTACACCAATTAACATTGAATCCTTAGAAGGACAAAGCGTTTTAAACATAAGTCCTTAACACCTCGACCCCATTACTAGGAAATAGAAAGGCGAGACAAGACAAGGCCTTCAATAACGGAGGAGAACCGTCAACACGGTTAGACAAGTACGATTTCGTTTCATTAAGTTTGCCCATTATACTCACCTGTTACCATATAGGCTAGTGGCGGATACCTCAGTGAGACAGAACCTACGCCTGAACTGGGATGGCAACAGGTCGGAAAGCCAGTCCCGCATGTCCAACTACCCACCGCAACGTTCGGCAAAGACACTTGGCGGACCTCTTAGCTGCTAGGATAAAACCATTCCCTCCGGCTGCGCCTCCACCACAACGTAGCCGATTGTGGAAAGAGAAGTAAGCGGATTAAGCAGGGGAATAAGCAAAAGAAGGGCAAGAGGGGAGGTAGCGGCGGACGAAAAGTAGGGGCAGCGGGGGACGAGTAGTAGTGGCAGAGGCCAAACATACTTCTTTCTTTTCCAGTTCTCCTTCTCCTTCTTCTTCTTTCTTTGGATATTTCTACTTCTTTCTTTTCATCCATTACTCTGATTCATGGGCTAGGGGGGTCACTCAGTTGGTTCTGGCCCGTATCTTTGAGAACGGGGTGCGTTGTTTTATCCTCTTTCTCGATATTTTGACCCATTAGTTATCGTTCAGCTGTGTCTTTTTGGTGAGTATTGTGTCTTCGGAGTTTCCTAGGCCGAATACGTGCTGTGCAAGCACTTGAGACATCACTGAGGTGCCGCGTGGTGGATAATTAAACGTACATCCATCTCCTAAACCGTGGTGGTCCTTTCTAACGTTATCTTCCTTCTTTCTTCATCTTTCAGCGGCTTAGTGCAATGGGGCATCCACGCAAGGGTTTACTTGAAATTCCTGACCTGCTGAACTACGTAGCACTGTCATTTGCTTTGGTCTCGTCTAACGCATTTTTTTCAGTACCGTAACCGAGGCACGATTGCCTCAGCGCCCACCCCCGGCAATTCGACATAGTACTTACTGAGCCGACTCAATATTGGAGGGTGGACCTTCGGGAATGTTAACAATGAACATCCAGTGAGTTTCCTATTATCCTATATATTGCGTAAGTTAGAGACTAACACCACTATACACCTGTATATTTGTTTGCAGCACGTCAACATCGGGTTACTAACTCCGATTACATAAGGCTTTTCTGGCTTCGACACCGGCCTCCCGCGACAACTCTGTTAGTGGCCTACCTCGGCCTGTGTCAGCTGGTATGGGTAAAATCCGGAGAATGGCGGCCCTGCAACGATGTAACTGTGAGTTTCTCGCTCCCATACAGTTATTTTTCGTACTGAGCTCATCCGATCTTCAGCGCTCCAAATTAACGGTTTGGTCGTCCATCGCCAGCACTCCCCCTCTGTGTCGGTCTCAGAGTGTAGCATGGTTACCAGTCCTACCGAAACTCTGGTAAGCTTCCGTTAATGATAAACCTTTTGAGACTGCATTCTGACATCTTGTTTAGATAACACATAAGTACTAACAAATAGAAATTTACATCAAGCGATGTTCTTGAAGTTAATGAGTTGAACCAAGCCGCATTTCACCCTTGTCCAAACCAAATATTTTCATTCTTGTTGACTTTCTCTAATTGCGTGATTTTTTTTTCTATTTCTTTTGGGATTACTTGCCACCTGCTCTGCTGCAGACTGCTCTTAGACTATCAATATTATCGTTCTTGAAACATAAAATGTACTATATGTAATTTGTGGATAATTAAATGCTACAACTTGACACGGAGACACCTCAATAAATAGAAAATTGTGACGCGTAATTGTTCGTACATAAGTTAAATGGCAAGTAGTCACAAACGCCTAGACTCTTCCTAAATCTCTCTGTATGCGTATGACGAACGGCCATTGTTTTACAACATAGTTGGACCTTTCCCCAGCGACCCGAAAGTTGCGTTAAGCCCGTCTGGCCATGTTTCAAGCCTGCATATATGCAGTGTATAAAATACTATGGTTGCCGCCGCATACTCCTTGCTATCAGTAGTCCCTCAATCCTCATGCCTCATCAACGCATCCTGGACATTTTTCGGCAGCCCATTTCGTAGCCTATTTTCTGCTTGAACAAATAATTCCATCAACACCGGAGAGTCGGATATGATGAGCTTGTTAACCCCCTTCGGTTGAATGGTCCCGTATCTGACTCCCAGAATTTCCCACTATGAGTGTCCCAGTATATCAAAGTCATCGTGGATACCTAGATGCCGATCCAGGATATTTAACTCATCACAGAACAGCTCCTCGGGCCAGATGGTGCCATCACCCTTCTTCACTGAGAGATGCTCAAGGACCCAAGGGCCCACTTGCGATCTGGTCATAAAATATGACAGGTATTCCGTGGGCTTTCCCACCACGCTCATCCCAACCACACAAACCACATTAGTGCAATTACTGGTGGATGTTTCTCACTCGGGTTATATGCAACATTGATAATGAGCAAAGAAACAATAAAACGTCCACCAGAGGATAATTACTTGGCACCCATTCCCGCACAAATGCACATCGTTGCGTTGTTAGTGATAGATATAATGGGGCATCAACCTCTTCAGAAAGAAATTGTCGTCGGCAAGAGCCCATTCATTGGACTCAGCTACAATTCACTTGAGCTATAAAACTTAATTAATAATCGCTTGTACGATCTCAGTGGAGCGTGGTTCATTTTCCAGCAGCCTAAACTAATCATGAGGGAAAGCACCCCTGCCGTTACCCCTAGGTTCATCATCTAGTACTCAGTATGTTACACCACTTGTTTCTCTCATACATCCTTAATTTTCATTAAATTCAGGATCTGCCCTCACACGACGGTACTGGGCACGGTGCGCTTGCCGGACGAGCTTATGAGCAGTCCGGATCCTGTGCCAGCCCATTATCCCCATCTCCAATTCCCATTGTACTCACCCCTGTAGCTTTTCGGCGGTCTTATGCCACCACTGTGCCATTGCCTTCCATCCTATCCTCCCTCCTGGGAACAAAAATAAATGCACGGCGTATGCCGATATGACGGCTCTTAGTGGTGAAGGCATATGGTCGGGACACCCCCCAAATGCCCCCCGATGCCCCGATACGACGTCTCTGCATAGACTTCTGTATTTGCACAAAATATTAATTCCCCCAATACCATATTAGGTGACAGGAGTCACTACCTTGTCCGGATCCATGATTATTGATCCCTTCACTGTCCATTGGGGTGGTGGTAGCGCTAGCGCTAGCGTGTCAGGGTTGAGTTGGCAAGACACAACATGGTGAACGAATGGGACAACCGGGAGCAACACTGTCATAGGAATATCTGCAAGTATCGCTGATTTTTATTAGTTTTTATAGATCCGCGCAAAGGCATGAAGTGTACGAACCAAATGCTGGAGACAGGTCTGTCTGCGTGCTCGTACCGGCCAATACTTTCTGATCAGTGGCTTTATCATCGTCGTCCATGAAGGAAAATCTGTAAATAGTAGGATAGTTGAGTAATAGATGATGAAAAGTAAAAATAGCTGACAAGAACCCGCTCAGATCCATCATCACTAACAGTTTGTGACTTGGAGTGGATGGTGGTATTTGTTTTGGGACTGATGTGGGGATGGAACGTCCCAGCATTGGGTCCTGTTCAAATGAGGTCAGATGGCATTAATTAAATGACGGCCTTGCCCAATGCGCTGGGTGAATGATCCCGTGAACAGTGATCCATCCGGCATGAGGGGGCCATACTCTCTAAGGTCGACTCCCTTTCCCTTGTCTTCCCACGAGATACGTGGGGTAGAGTCGGGATCTGCATGGGTGCACTCGACGCTGCCGTCGTCCACAGCGGGTGGGCAATCAGCCGCATTGGTGCCCTTGACGTTACCGTCATCCTCAGCAGGTGCGTGATCAGCCGCATCGGTCCCCACAATGTTACCGCCATCCACAGCGGGTGCATGATAAGTGGCATCGATGCCCTCGATGCCACTGTCATTCACAGCGGGTGCGTGATCAGCCGCGTCGGCCCCCTCGACGTTCCCGTCATCCGCAGCGGGTGCGTGATCAGCCGCGTTGGCGCCCTGGACATTCCTGTCATCCACAGCCGGTGGCTGCTCAGCCGCGTCGGCGTCCTTGACGTGCGCGTTTTGAAGACGAGAGTGTGCGAAGTACACGATGGCACGCCGAGCAGCGTGAATACCAGAGCGATGTGTATCAAGGCAATACACGCACCGCCGATCACCACAGCATTTCTAGAAAATCATTGTCATGTATAAAACTCTTCGTCGTTGCGCATAACACTCACCGTTGCTTGAGCTCACGACAGATTGTCTCCTGCATGTGTACATGCAGCGCGTTGGCAAGCGCGCGACGCAGCTGGGTCTGCCTTGTAATGGCTTGCTCATCAATACCGTCGCAAGGCTGTCTTTTGAGAATGGATGTAGTCTAACGAGAGTGCAACCGGTAAGTGAGAACATAGCAGGTAACAAAAAACAGCCACCGCCACTCACACATCGCTGTAACAAACAGAATACAACAAGTGTTTCATGTCACTCACCGGAAGCCAACGGAATAATCCCGCAGCCTGCTCCAGGCTCAACTCGAGGTGTGTGATGTCGGTCATGGGAGGCCGTGGGCGGTGATACGTGACTCGTGTATGGTATTTGAGCCGATTTTTGGCCGTCTCGGAGATCAAGTTCTGTATTTACCCCTGCTTTTTGAATTGTGGTTTTAATATGGAAACATCGTTGCTACTTTAGCTTTGACTTCGAAACACCCGAAATACATGGCTCAAGTATAATGATGTATTGGTGTTTATATCTGGGAGGCCGAGTAAACTCGAACCATCACTCTTGTTGACTCCCTTCGTCATCTCGTGCTCTTTCTCTCACTTTCTCTTATATTGCACCAAATAGGTCAATATCCTTCCTTACTACTCATTTCTTTGTATATAGAATGGTCAGAACTTCCGCCACTCTTCACAGTTGCATTGGAGTCTCTCAAAAGCATGACAATGTTGGGCACAATGGCAGGTCGAAATTCAGCTGTGATCAAATGTCAGCCAGATTTCCAAACCATTATGATGTACCACACCAGGTCAAAACAATCAAGTTCGGACCTAATATCCCAGTTTCAAAAATGCTAACAACAATGCCCCTCGCTGCCAATTTACGTGTAAGTTGCACAAGCTATATTGTATATGGATAATTCTATAAGAAGAAATTTAATGCTGAACTGAGAAGAAAATGACATATGTTATACAACAGAAATACAATGGCTGCTGAGATGGCTCGTTGCTGTGTTCGCTTGGACAATTTTCCGGAGCGACAAAGTCATGAATAGCAAGCAGAACAGACTGTATCCCCACTGTTGTTTCATGTTGCACTGCCATCACATTCTGTATATCTTCGAAGACCAATGTGGTTCCCACCTCCAAACATACCTATAGTAGTGCTGGTAATCAATGACATAATCCTATCAAATACATGTGAATTCCAGTCAATCAACCCCTCAACCCGGCTAAAAGCAGCATACCTCAACTAGTGCATGCAAATCGTCCCATTTTGAGGATGCCAATAACAACAGAAACACACTCGATGGTTGTGTCATACAATGATCAGCGACGAGGATTGTCATGGTATGGTCAAAACAGAAGCCTCACGGGCACTCATTCATCATATGCTTTAGAGCTAAAGCTGTCAACCCAGGCATGGAATATCGGTGAGCAATCAACCAGATTGATAGTGCTGAGGCAGGCGGTGGCTGAGGTGTGAGGTGCGGATGAGGATTGGGAATGTGTGGCTGGTGAGTTTGATGAGGGGAGAGAGAATGCATACAATGTGGGAGTGCGGCTGGATGAGGCGGAGGTGTGACGACTTGGATGAGGCAAGGACTTCAAGGAGGGGTTGTAATACGGTTGGTATTAGGCGTTGTTAGTCAGACGGTAAGCTGCACGGGTGCTGGATGATGGAAAAGGGCCAACCCCAGATGGGAGTTGATGATGGTGACGAAGTGGGACTTGGTGATATTAGAAATTATTTAAAGTGGAGATTACTTACCATGTAGTGGAGCTCCAACTTCACCTGAAGGTCTCAGACCATCTAACCCAGATCCTAACATACCATACATGTAGCCCCATACCCATTTCATTCTTTGGCTGTGCCATTGGCTGAATCTTCACATTCATTCACAATGTCCACATCATGTAATGCAGATTCTATCAGTCTATCTTGGGGTAAGTACCCCTCCATCTACATTTTGCATCCTATGCCCATCGAGTAATCATCCGCTAAAATTCATTAATCTGAGCTGCTGTTCTTCAAACCCGATCCTGGACACACACCCTTTGACAGTCTTTGACAGTCCACTTCAGTTCATTACTGCTACATTTAGCACCGCTATAACATGGAATAGACGAGGATCAATGGATAAAAGTTACAGTCTTCGACTGTTCGCTTGAATTCGTTACTGCTACCATTAGCACTGAGCCAATACATCACCAAATCCACACTGGACACACTTTTCCCTTGACGGTCGTCGGCTGTCCACTTCAATTCATTACTACTACGACTAGCACTGAGCCACTGCTCCACTGACCTCACACTGTACACTCTTGTCCCTTGACAGTCTTCGACTGTCTGCTTAAATTCATTACTCATATGATTAGCACTGAGCTGCTGCTCCTCATCACTTCAATGAACTCCAGTGCTGTGTACTAAAACCTATCCATTGCTATGTTTATCTAATAGTGTGCTTCTTATTTATTATAGATTGGCATGGGGTTTCCTCAACCTATGGTTCACCTTCAACGTGAACTTTACCGCTGGAGATGAGGAGTCGTTGTGTTAATATATTCCCTACTCATGTAGTTCTTCGCAACTCACCAAATGGCTCAAAAAAGGCGAGTATCTTTTGAGTTGACTGTTCATTCCTTTCACTTATTGTTCAAAACTACAGGGGAACCAACTAACAAGGAACAAAAATGAACTGAGTATCGTTTGAGTCGACCCTTCATTCCTTTCACTTATTATTCAAAACTACAGGAGCAGTCCAAAAACCAATGATCATGAATGAAGGGTAAGCATCCTTTGTCTTTACCATCCATTCCTTTCTTTATAATACATCTTCTCAGACATGTCAGGTGCATATCAAACAAGAGAGGGTGCAACAGCTAAGTGGCATACATCGTCAATCATGGTCTTGCGTTATGCTGACCGCCTGTTCAGATCGTGAGTTAAAATCCCACAAAGCCACCAGGTAGTTTTAGTGGGTTTGCACTTGGCATTGGTGGATTGGGTCTGCATCAATGCATTTCTTCCTGGGAGGGTTGTATACTTCATCAGCGCAATGTGTTGTTAGTCGCATTTGATCATTGGCTACCTTCAAAAAACAAAAGAAAATTCAATGTAAATGAAGAGGCCGACTCCCTTCCAAAAGAAGCTGTTAACCTCCGCCCCCCCCATCCTCCACTCCACCATCTCCTGGGCCCTGGAACATGCCAAGTCCTATGCATTGAGACTCTGGCATCAGGTCTGGTGCCACCTCCCCCACACCAGCCAAGCTGCCATTGCCCTCCATAAACCCCCCACCCTATGGAGACCCCTGCATCATCCAGGTGATCACGGGCCACAGCTTCTACGGCACCTATTCCCACCATTTCCTCCCTGACCTCCCTGCCTCCCACCCCTGTGGCACTATGGACATCTAGTCCCACCTCCACATCCTCTCTGAGTGCCCCCTCTATGAGGAGAACCAACACACCCTCCTCTCTGCCTCCCAAGACCTGTCACCCGCCATCATCCTCGGCACCCACAAAGGCCTTGAAGCCCTGGCTGAATTTATTGCCGCCTACAATGCCTTCCATAAGACATCAGCACTGCCTCCCCCCTCGCAACTTCGTCAGTTCTCCCCACCCCAGGCTCTTTCTGTATCCTCCCTGCCTTCCCCCATCCTTCTCTCGACCCTCCTGCCCCCCCCAACCCGCTACTTCTATACCTTTCTCCTCTCTACCTACCTTTAGGGCTTCTTTTCCCCTAACCGCCATGTATCTTAGTTATGTGATGTGGTATATAAATGTATTAAATAAAAAAAAGATAGAGGCACATGATATATGTCCTTGACAATGCTCAGTCTTTGACTGTGTGCCTCTGTAGATATTTTGATTGGTCTGGTTTTCATGGTCTAGACCTGTGTGAACATCCTTCATACCATTTTGTATGTATATACTTACATACCTTATGCATACTGATGAGTCCTGAACTTCTACCTTAGACCTGTACTTGAGCGCTCTTACATATCAAATATACATTATTTGCCATTTTCTTCTTACTCCAGCTTGGCAGCCCTTGAAATCGGTATGTTGCCTTAAATTACATGAATTGTACTTGAAGTAAAAAGTTTCAAGTGCATTTCAAGTGCGAAATGGTGGCTTATTCACCTTATTTACCTTAAATATGATTAAGTGCAATAAGGGAGATCAAGTACCGAAAACATTTTCCTGATGCCGACCAGCTTACCAAGAATTTCGATAGAAGTTCGGGGTGCTTGCAGTGGCTATTTGCGCAAGGGCTTCCCATCCTTGATCAGTAAAAGATCAGCGCAGACTACTTTCTTTTACCAAGCCACCCCCGAAAGAAAATCGAGCTTGGTATGTGACACCTTGACATGCATTAGTCTACCAGTATCCTCAATTTATAGTCGGTGTCTCTACCCAGGAAAAATTGCCAGTGTCGTCAACACTAAGGTGTTGAAGAGGAATCACGAAATGCTGACGAAATTCGAGTCGTCATTAAACAAAGACTACCGGGGCATAAAGGTAACGTTACAGAAAATCGGGTGTCCAAACATGATTCAACCTCATAGAAGGGGATTCGGAGGATACTTGATACTGGACTTCGAGGTAAATAAAGCTGTCAAAGACAACAGCCTTTGTATGTTATGAAATAGGTAAGTAGTATACGTGACATGCACGTAAAGCCATTCTCCATCACCACCTCACCGACATTCTCCCTCTTCCTATATTCCTCCAAGATCATCCCAACAGCCTCAGCATCCTCCTTGCCCAACGGCGCCTCCCTGGCTTCGTTACCCATTAACGGCTCCTTGCTCCCATCTCCAGGCGTGATCGAGAAGCTTTTCCTCACACGCATTCCATCATCTCCATGCTTCTCTCTGCAGAATCGAAATATATGACTCATCGGAGCCTGACGCCTCAACCGTCCATGCCTCTGTATTGCGTTTTCCTTCAACACGGGCCTTGCGGGGTTCTTCGTGGCAATTGTCTTTGAGGAGCGTGTCTAGCAGGCATGCGACTTTGCTTTTGGGTTTGGGATTGAATGTGGTTCTGGGTGTGGATAGGCCGGGGGAGTCGTCACAGAATAATTTCACTTTCACATCTCGGTTGGGGAGATGGCGCATGGACCGTCTTGTATTTACTTCATTGGATGTGCTGGTGTGGGCGGACGCGGAAGACGATAGTCTGTGTAGCACATGTTCGTTAGATCAGCACGCTTTTATTATTATTAAAGATGAATAGAAAGCCCACCTAGCGTCTAACCCTTTCACAACGGTGTCTAACTCAAGTTCCAAACCTGACTCAGGACTATCCATCTTCGGAACGTCAGAAAGGTCACCACCACCATCCGTTAAACCTAACGGTGACAAATTTCGTTCCTGCTGCGCCTGCGTTGCAGCTTGAATCTCCGCGTTAGCCTTGATATGAGCGATGATACTAACTGCATGCACTTTAGATGGGGATGGTTGTACAGAGGCCCCTGGCGGGGGATTTGTCTCGTCGCATGCGGGACGTGAATCATTATCGAGTCTACTGGGAAGCATTGCCAGAGGTTTTGATGAGACTATGTTGCTTGAAGATGATGGACCTGTGCTTCCCTGCTTCTGAATCACGGAACGAGGTGTAAATTCTGTGTCTACGTCCATGCCATCATCCAAGAACACATTGGCATCTGGGTCGGGGTCTGCATGGGATGGCGAGGCTCTATTCGCGCCGATAGGATCTTTTCATCGTCGTCATCAGAATCGGGGCGGCTTACAGTACTAAGTTTAGGTGAAGGGCCGTGACGCTTAGTACTTGCAGCCTTCTTCGGTACTGTGAAGATGGTTCTGTTCTGACGGTGTTGGAACGACTGCACCAATTTTCAATTGGGTCGACTTTACAGGACCTTGCAGATTCTGGAGTTGGCCAAGAGGGGTGGGTGCGAGGGATGTGAATGCTCGAAAGCCCGCGGCCAGTTGTGAGAACGAGCGTGACACGGACGATTCGAACTGTTCGCTTCTTCTAAAAGGTGAGACGTGAATGTTTGGAAATGGTACAATGTCGTCGGCGGATTCTCCGGAGTATATGATCGTGTCGAGCTGCTGTTGCGTTTTTTATTGATCATGGTGAAGAGAGGTGGATGTCAACGTGGTCGGTTTGGACACGTTGTTTGGAGGTATTGGGGATGGCTGTAAAAGCGCTGCAGACGGTGGTATGGCCTCTGATATCAGCTTTTTTTGAAGACAATGAAGATGACGACGGGGTAGAGGATGCTGCTGTTGAAGACCCGCCATCCGGGAACCGAAAGCGCGAAAGTCTACTCCCCATCTCACGTGTCGCTCCCTTTAATTGAGATGGCTTTGACTTTGAAGAAAGATCGTACTAATTTGGGTATATTAGTTGGGTTGAACACATTCCCTTCGGTAGAAGATTTTAGGCCACGGTACTGTGGTTGGTGAATTATGACTGGACCTAGTCAGACCTGAGGAGAATACACTAGACGGTCCAGAGGGTGCAAATCAGTCGTTGCATGTAGTACCATTGCATCCCATTCGAATCACAGTAATTATAGAGGGCAAATATAATAGTTGTATCAAACCGCCAGTCTTAATATGAATATTTATGTTTAATTATTTGTCAAATACGTGGTCACCAAAAAACGCATAAAATCATACAAATAAATTATTCTCCGAGTCAAACCCCACAGGAATACAGTAGATGGTCCAGAGGATGTTTCATTCGTACACGTGAGACGTGCTGCAAGAGGTCTGCCCGAGAGAAGATTATATAAGAGTGGCGAAAAAGGTGGCACGTTAAAAATGTTAAGAAAGATTTGATCTTCCCAGGTTCCGGAACGATTGTTGATGGTGAGTGAGTAGATGAGAACAGTGACGAGGAGGAAGGCGAAACAGATGTCGGTGGAAAGCCGGGTGTAACGCTTCTGCAGACTGCCTCTTCTAATGACGCGTATGAGCGACAAACATCTGACGGCTCTCTCCGTGGGAGTTGGCCTGATGCAGAGTGGTATACGGGTACATACTTAGTACAAGATGGGTTTACCACGGTTACAGCTCTACTCCATGACTATATAGTTGAGGTGCATGATTATACTGATTTGGCACCCAGTAGATGGAAGATGGAAGATGGCAGCTTACTATGTAATGATGGAGTGATGGTAATTTGCTATATGACGGAACTCAAATGAGTACTCTCATCAAGGTTCTGATGGATCTGGTAGCTGCGAACCTGTGTCCAATTCATAATTGCGTAAGTTACTATGTGCCAAAGCGACAGACTGGTTAGAGTTGCTTCTCACCGAGCGGAGTATTTGCAACTAATATATATTAGCAAACTGAATATAATGTCACATATTGCACCGAGAATGCTAATAATCTAATTTCTTGAGCAGCTAAGAGTACCCAGCACTGGTACTTGCCACAATCTCACATGGCATCCGTGGCAGAAATTCAAGCAGCAACTGGATAGTAACTACCTTATGCTATTTCATCACACACAACACTGACGTAGGTTTCCAGTGAGCTCTGGACTTACACCGATTTGGCAACACTAGGTCTGTCTACACAAAGTCGCAGTTGTTTACCACACTATATAGACGGGCATCTCAGTTTGGTTTAGTTGTGATACAATCTCGACTCTTCCAGCCGAAATCCAGTTGGTATGAAAGAGTAGGATCAGACTAGCATCTGTGCTGTACATCATCGCCCGATATTCGGCCCTACTTCAGTTTATACTTGATGTCGTCATGGATCTTGTAGATGGACCGTTAGAGGTGCGTGATGGGATGGGCCTGAAAATGTCCCTTGACTTACAGCAGTTGATAGTGTGTGGTACCATTTGAGCCTCAGGTTAGTTGTTTACTGATTAGCCATAGAGCATGTAATGCAGTATTCCACACCTTGGCTGTTCTGGACACTTTCGCGGCGCTTAGTGCACACGGTGATTAATCTATTTATCATTTACTTTCTCAAATAACTCAACCAAGAGTGTCAGGGGTATTACTTGCAAGGGTTTACGCTATAAGCAGGGATAATAAATATATCTTGTTGACTTTTCTGGGATTTCGGGTTAGCGACGGATTGCGAGCATTAGGGCTCGGGTCGCAGCATTGGGGATTCACCGCGTACTATGGGTTACATAAGGTCTATTTGTACTTATTTAGTCCTTATCCGTTTACAACGAGTACTGCCACCTCACTCAGACAAACGGAAAGTTATACGGTCTAGGAACAGCACCACGAAAACTTAACATATCTTAACCCCAATAGTGTTCACATATCTTGGAGAAGTCTCCTGCCATGTGGTGTGTTTACTTACTGGCAATGTGTGGACCGGTATACCCATCAGTGTGATAGCTTCTCATAGTCCGTGAAGATTGTATTTCTGGGAACATTATGAAACTGTTTGTTTCACTTGGCTAGAATCACCTGACTGTATATTCACATCATTAAACAGGAGTACAGAAGTTGATCGCATATGCCTGGAGACCTCGAGTTGACATGATCGTTATAGACGAGGCAATAACCGCTCTTGCAATTGTGTTCGATGGGCTCATATTATTCACCACACTGTTCCACACCATCGGCACGATTAGGCTGCAAAGAGGTAATAAAGAATTGCGGAAACAATCTATAACCTATCTACTTGTGCAGCAAGGTAATTTATCTCGGCGTCTGAGTCTACGTGTTCTTATATGACCATATCAATCGCAGGTGTTCTCCGATTTGGGTCAGTGCTAAATTAACATGACTTTAGTTGATAAATTTTTGATTTTGATTTCTCAGCGTAATTTTCATCTGGGATTTACAGATGCTAATTACAAATAAGGTTTGGGATTGGTGCTCCTTTCCCCCTTTTAGCTGATACTACTACATTTCTTCTAAGTTTGTTTCCGTGAATATCTTTTATCCTTTGTGAATTCCATAACACCTACTCATTCCAAATCGAATACAGACCTCATTTGTCGACTTCGCCGGAAACTTGGAGGGCTGGCAAGTATTTATCTCATGCATTTCACCTGACGTCTTAATGGCAACTGCAGCATATCCACCCTTCTCATTTGCCGCTTCTTTCTCGATCTGCGAGAATTAAACTCGTCATGTAACGTGATCAATACGACGAATAATCTCGGGCTCAGTACCTTCCGAGGGGCCGTACGCAGTATTGGACATTTTGTCATTGAGGACGTCGGTGATAATTATATAGGAGATTTCATTTCGAGGGGACATTGTGAAGGAGGAAGCCGGGTCCATTCCGCAGAGGGGTGTGAAGAAACCTCTGGTGGGAGGCTTGAAGGCCTTGCTGCACAGTAATGTAAGGGGGTTATCTGCTGAATATTATCAGTGACCATGCAATTAAAAATATTTATGACACTTGATGAAGTAAAATAAAAGCCCCCAGAAATCGTTGGATACAATTCACATCTCAACTCATTTATGTATAGATGTATTCAAGATATTAGTAGAGCCGCAAGAATATTTGTATTTATTTATTTATAAAGCACCCGCTCACTCAAAATTGTGTGGAATCATACACATAAATCAATTTGAACCTAGCCATACTTGAGAAGAATACAGTGGGCTATCCAGAGGGTGTATATCAGTCATTACATGTAGTACCATTGCATCCCATTCGCATCACATTAATTATAGAGGGCCAACATAATAGTTGTATCAGACTGAAAGGAAACTTCGGCCTCGAAAGCTATTCACTGCATATGATCTGTACATTCAGAATGGATGACTAGACTCCTTCCTTAGGCGGGAGCGTTCGCGTCTCGATGAAGATTGGGCGTCTCAACGTGAATATTCGAGGTTCTTGAGGCTGAGCTCTGCCGGGATGATGTTCACAGCACACCACCCGAGGAAATGACTGAAGCTTTTGTGATTTCAATCGTAATTCTTTAACCGACAATGCCAATTGATTGATCACTGCAGTAGTACTAGGCTAGATTGATGCTATGCATTCTTGAAATCCGCTAATATATTTGGTACCGGCGCCGACAGCAGTTTCAACGTGTTCATGAAGTCCAACGATGTTCCACGCTGTAGGAAGTTAGTGCACTTAAAATGAAGCACTCTAAGTACTTCATCGAAGGTCACTTTGTAACAGTGTTCAAACATTGATTTAAAGCCGTTAAGCGGTTGTTGGATGATGGATTTAAGGCATTGAATCTAAGTAGGGCAGATGTCACTTTTTGTGTATTTTTGCACTTGATTTCAGTTCATATTACTCTTCAAACCAATTCATTAAAATACTAATCACACTGAATACTTTCCACTAATACATTGCAAAGCAGGTCACTGAGCAGTTCTGACATGCTCTTATTCCACCACCAACCACTACCATTATATATCACCACCCATCACCATTATCGCCGTTATCATTGCCACCACTCCCACCTTCACCGGCATCCACCGCGGCCACCATACACCATTGTCACCCTCCACCACCAGATGCCAGTAAACAAGCTCCGAGCAGTCAGAGATTGTTGGGAGGGTGAAATTATGCAGTCAGGCGATGGGGATGTAAATATGCTGAGCACACCGACTGATGAGAGGATGCTAGACTATGCCATTAATGAAAAGACCAAAATCAAAATGAGAATGAAAACTCGCTTTGTAATAGCATGTACCCCACCATTCAATACCACCAACACAAATATCGACGTCTGGTGTCTCCCCAGAACGCATATACCGACCTCATATGGGCCCACATTTCCCCGTTTATACTCCAACAATTGTGACGATGTGGAACACCTCATGATCTTCATTGACCCCAACAACATCCTACGACACCTACACCTGAAACCGCAACCGCCACTGCTTCGGCAAACCACGGATCTACATACCTTTATCGTTTCAGAACCTATTCAACAGTATAAAAAACAGATGGTCTTCCCCGATGGATTTCATTTGGAGGAATGCAACCAGATCGTTATTAACCTGTTGCCAGAATAATCGTCGCATCCCAACATCAAGGCAACAAAAAGAATACAACATACCATCTCGCTGTCAATCGCACTCCAAAACGTAAAGCCATTCTCCATCACCACCTCACCGACATCATCCTCCCTCCTATATTCCTCCAAGATCATCCCAACAGCCTCAGCATCCTCCTTGCCCAACGGCGCCTCCCTGGCTTCTTCACCCATTAACGGCTCCTTGCTCCTATCTGCAGGCGTGTTCGAGAAGCTTCTCCGAGCACGCATTCTATCATCTCCATGATTCCTCTCTGCAGAATCGCAACATCTGACTCATCGGAGCCTGACGCCTCAACCGTCCATGCCTCTGTATTACGTTTTCCTTCGACACGGGCCTTGCGGGGTTCTTCGCGGCGATTGTCTTAAAGGAACGTGTCTAGCGGGCATGCGACGTTGCTTTGGGTGTGGTTTTGAATGTAGTTCTAGGTGTGGATGGGCCGGAGGAGTCGTCACGCAATAATGACACTTTCACATCTCGGTTGGGGAGATGGTGCGTGGATCGTCTTGTATTTACCTCATTGGATGTGCTGGTGTGGGCGGATGCGGGAGACGACAGTCTGTGTAGTACATGTTTGTTAGATCGGCACGCTTTTTGTTCATTAAAGATGAACAGAAAAACCCTTTCACAATGGCATCCAACTCAAGTTCCAAACCCGACTCATCCGACTCAGGACTATCCGTCTTCGGTACCTCTAGCAAGATCACTACCATCATCCGTTAAACCTAACAGTGACAGATTTCGTTCCTGCTGCGCCTGCGCTGCAGCCTGAATCTCGGCGTTAGCCTTGATACCAGCAATGATGATAATTACACGCCCTTTAGATGGGGACGGTTGTGCAGAGGCTGTTGGGGGGGATTTGTCTCGTCGGATGCGGCACTTGAATCATTATCGAGGTTATTAAGCAATTCCACTTCAGCCTCTTGGCTACTGGGGAGGATTTCCAGAGGTTTTGATGAGAATTTGTCGTTTGAAGATGATGGACCTGTGCTTCCCTGCTTCTGGATCGTGGAACGAGGTGTAAATTCTGTGTCAATGTCCATTCAAGAATACACTGGCATTTGGGTCGAGGTCGGCAATTTTTGATTGGGTTGACTTTACAGGGCCTTGAAAATTCTGGAATTGGGCAAGAGGGATGGGTGCGGGGGACGTGGATGCCCGACAGCCCGCGGCCAGCTGAGACAACGAGCGTGATACGGACGATTCGAATTGTTCGCTTCTTTGAAAAGGTGAGACGTGAATGTTTGGAAACGGTACAACGTCGTCGTCGGATTCTCCGGAGTATATGATGGTGTCGAGTTGCTCTTGCGTGTTGTATTGATCATTGTGAAGAGAGGTGGATGTCATCGTGGTCGGTTTGGACGCGTTGTTTGGAGGTATTGGGGATGGCTAGAAAAGCGCGGTAGACGGTGGTATGGCCTCTGATATCAGCTTGCTTGAAGACAACGAAGATGACGACGGGGTAGAGGATACTGCTGTTGAAGACTCGCCATCCGGGGCGCGAAAGCCCATCTCACGTGTCGCTCCCTTTGATTGAGAAGACTTTGACTTTGAAGAAAGATTGTTATTAATTTGGTATATTAGCAAGGTTGAATATATTCCTTTTGGAAAAATATTTAGTTTATGGTACTTGGGTCGGTTAGTGTCAAGTGAATCTGACTACTATGTGACGTGATACGCGTTTCCGCCTTCATTCACGGAAATTTCGATCGAATTCAGTCGATCCTGCAATCATAAAACGCATGATCTGCAAGTAATGCGATTATCCCTTGACTTTACCTCTGATAACACCCGCAAGCGCTCCCCACTCCAAATCTTCCAGGAAATCTTGACCTCCAATAGAGGCCCAACGGCCTTTCTTTGCAGCAGCGCAAAACATTTATGAATGGGGTGGGAAAGCTCATAGAGGTGCAGGGGAGGATAAACTGTTAGGATCCCTGTCATTTTGGACCCCCACAACCTGTTTTGGCCTCATAAGCCTCCAGCATCCTGCTACTAGTACCCCCACTCACAGTATCACTGCTCATGGCACCCCTGACACTGTTTTATTTGTAGCTTAGCCCCTTAGTTTTCTGTCCCATATCTGTTCTGTTCACTCCGCTGTTACCATTTCCACATATACATACCATTTGCCACCTCACACCTTTCCAGAACAGTTTGCTATATTGTATTTAGTCTCATTTTGATCTCTGTTCCTTCCCCTACTTCTTTTTGAATCATCATCACTCTTGCTTCTCTGATTGGCCCTCTGATCATCTGTCCCATTATAGTATAAAGCTCCTTCATGTAAGCTACAGTTTCTTCAGTTTTAATATTGACTTAGATTACCCCCTCCTAGTTTTCAGTCCTATGTATGTCTTACTCCTATTCTAATACTCTCAAAGGTGTCTTTGGCAAGCTTCCTTATTACTTCACAACTCTTAGTAATTCAGATTGAGCTAAGTGTTGACTTTCATTCCTACCATACTATCTGCTCTGTTTGAAATACTGGAGCACCCTAACAGTTTATACAAGGGCACATATGTTGAAACCAAGCTCCACCATGTTTGTAGAGTCAGACCTCCTGACTAGTACAATCTCTATTGTCAGCCTCCCAATTGACTTAGTTACCATCATCAGCTCCCCTGACTTAGAGCCTCCTCTCCCCATTTGGGTTAGATCTTAATATAAATGCTGAAAAATACTGTGAAACTTTGGAGCTAGAAAGTTTTGAAAAGTTAGAAATAGAGGAGGCCAACTGTTACTTTTAGCAAGACAATGACTTGAAACATGTATCTTGGCAGGCAACAAAATGGTTTGAGGACAAGGACATTTAAGTACTTTCCTGGGGCCCCCCAATCCCTGTTGTAATCTGCTAGCCTGGGGGATCACAGTACAAGGATTCTCGGCTATGGTACTAATGAAGTAGCTTTAGTAGAGCAGTGTAGATATAAACTGGTGATATAACTAGGCTTTCAGATGAGGGATCTACTCCTTATCTGAACTAACCACATACTATGTAGATACTAGATTACATGGTCTGTGCACTGGTCTGTGTGTTCTGAAGAACACATACAGATCTACATAGGACACATGATCTATCTAACAATACTATCACAGAAGCTGTGAACTGGATGGATCCAACCATCTACAAGATGAGATATGACATCATAACTAATTGTATGTTATCATATTCTAACAATCCCCTGATCTTAACCCCATAGAACATCTTTGGGAACACCTCAAGTGCTAACTGTTAGAATCCCTGTCATTTCAAACCCCCATGAGTGGTTTTAACCTCATAACCATCTGTCATCCTGCTATCAGTACCCCTGCTCATGGTAGCACTGCCTGCAGTGCTCCTGACACCTGTTCCTTTGTATCTCAGCACCTGAGCCATCCATCCCACCTCCATTCCATTCACTCCCTGTCACCATCTCCACATATACATCCCATTTCCACCTCACACCTTTTAAGTATACTCTCTTATATTGTTAGGCCAACACTAACAAGGCTACCAAAAAACAAAAAGAAAGAGAGAGGGCAAGATAAGGAGTAGGAGAATAGAAGTTCTAATGACTTAAGAATATCACACTTGTATGTATTTAGTGGAAATCCTAAGAGATTGAAACTGGGGTCTAACTATGTATATGTTAGGGTATTTATACTAAAGGGAAAATTACAGTAAGCAAAAAAAGGGTTGCAATGTTCAGTAAATTTTAGCTCAAATGCTTATAACTCCAGAAATAAATTAGCTAAAATTAGGAAGAAATATAAGTTAGAAAGCCCTGTTTCTGAACTTTAACATGATACACAAGTTCATTCAAAAATATTCACTCATTGGTGAGATTTTACATATTTTGTACAAGAGTATCATTCCAACCCTTTTTTTGCTTTCATTTTATAAACATAAAGCTATACATTCTAGTACTTGGTATGACCTCCTTTAGCCTTTACCACTGCTGCAACCTGTCATGAATTTAATTTTACTCAATAAAGTCGAATAAACAATCGAAGAATATTCAACAATATTGAATACAGATGCCTCGTTCGACGAAGTATTAATTTGTCCTGTTGATAAAGCGTGAGGCAAATATAGGACACAGAGGCTCACAAATAATTAAGTCGAAGAAAATCTCAGAGAAGTTCAATGATTATATAATACAGTAATAATATAATTATGATACAGGTTTTCTGACTGACTTCCTTCGCTTCTATCATTGCCCTTATATGCTATTTATCATTTACCTATGATGATAATATGATATCAAAATGAAATTATCAATGATGTCAAACTGAGACAAGTCGAAGATATTGTTGAAGAACAGTCAAGTTGGAAGTCAAGTTGGAAGTCAAGTTGGAAGTCAAGTTGGAAAATTGAAGGAATGTCAAAGAAATGTTAAATTGAATATTATCAAAATTTGAGCTTATACATTTGTGACACAACCCTCCTAGGCATACTTTCAATCAAATTCTGGCACACCTCTGGCATTATCTTATCCCACTCTACTCGTACCCTCTCTAGCTCCAATATCTCTCCTGGGGCCCTCTCATACTCTCCCAGTTTCTTTTTCAGATGATTCCAGAGATGTTCAATAGGATTGAGGTCAGGGGACTGTGCTGGCCAAGGAAGGACCTTATAATCCATGGTCTTCAAACCAAGTTTTAGCTTTCTTGGACTTGTGCTTAGGATCATTATCCTGCTGGAAGATGATAGTGGAGGGATTCTTGCCATAGAAGGCAAGGCTTTCCTGGAGTTCATCCTGCAGAATATTGGTGTATAACTCTCCATCCATCTTCCCATCAATCTTGCATGCATATCCCACTTCCTCCCACAGCATGCAGCCCCACATCATTAGAGGTCCACCCCCAAACTTTACAGTCTCCTTCACAAGTCTATCACTCAGACCCTCCCCTGTCTTCTTCCAAGCCCACCTCTTCCCATCTGATCCCAGCCTATTGATTTTGGTCTCATCAGACCATACAACAGTCTTCCAGTCCTCCATAAGTCCAGTCCAGGTGAGCCAGAGCAAAATCCATCCTCTCCTTCCTATGCCTTTTGGTAAGAAGGGGCTTCTTGGCCATTACCACAGCTTTCATACCAGCTAATGTCAGGTGGTTACTGTATAAGTTGTCTGGGATGTGAGAGACTGGTTGGTAGTGTTCTGAAGGATCTGGGTGATCTGAGAGACATTTTCAACCTTCCTTGAGGTAATGAGATACTGGACATAGTGAATATCAGCCTCAGAAAGCTTGGAAGGACATCCACCAGTGGGCTTCTGCAAGGAAGGACAGTGCTTTCGGTGAAGTCTAGGAGATGGTACTGATGTGTAGACCAGTGGATGATGAGATCTGGTGGGCAGAATGACCAGAATCCAAGAGGGAGAGAATGTGTTTGCATCGAGAAGTAGAAAGAGGCTGCATGTTGGAATCAACAAGACTGTTGTGATCTGTTTGTCATGTGTTGAATGTTTTGAACACATCACATGATTACACAATCAAATACAACCTAAAAATGGATCAGAAACACCAGTACAACCTGCCCTTTCATCTACAGAATGAAAGCAAAAAAAGGTTTGCAATGATACTCCTGTACAAAATATTTAATATCTCAACAATGAGTGAATATTTTTGAACATACTTGCTTATCATGTTAGAGCTCAGAAACAGGGCTTTCTAACTTATATTTTTTTCCTAATTTTAGCTAATTTATTTCTGGAGGAATAAGCATTCAAGTTAAACTTTACTGAATATTGCAACCCTTTTTTTGCTTACTGTAAATAAAGTTATTATTGAAGGTTCAAACCTTAGAAGAAAATTAAAGTAAAGTCAAGTTTTACATTTGACATTGTGAGGTATCAGCATTATCTCATGAAATTTTCTTTGAATTAATTAGTATTTTTTCAAATTTATTTTTATTGTGAAATCTAAGACCTAGTTCCTTTTAACTTTGCAGAATAATAGCATATCGCTCATATAATGCTATGATATCTTATTTAATTTATTATATAATTTATTAACTAATTATTTATCTTTTATTTACTTAGGTATTGCTTCCTGGCACATTGCCTTGCTCCTATGTGTGTACATTTTTGGTGTCACATGACCTGTTACTTAAGTCAACTTCAAAGGCTCAAGTCACTGGCATTTGCTTCTGTCCTGGATCTTGGCCTCTGAACCTTCAAGTTCAAGCTTACATAGATTGGAACCTTTGTCTCAGACATGGGAGTTATAAGATAGAAAAAGGGTAATAAATAGTTAAACATGATATCATTACTGACTCAGTAATGATATCATAAAATAATTAAATTGTTAAATAATTAGTTATCAAAATGTATATAAGGAGGGCTGGAAATCTGCAATAAAATAACTTATTACACATATTTTACAGCACAGGTCAGTAGCTTATCTCATCATCCTAAGGACAATAATAGCCTTAGCCTGATATACTAACTGCAAGCACCTACACTTGCAGAATCTAGAACTCTTTGTCAGCACTCTTGAACTTATGTAGCTAATCATCTAAGTTCCCCAGCCTCACAGCTACCCCTTAGGCTTATTAAATACATAATAAACCTAATAAGTATCCTTACTGAAATCCCTGCCAACACTTAGATTATTCAAGGTCCATAAAATACCTAAGTTTATTGAATTAATCTAGTACAAGCACTCAATTAATCCAATACAAATTATTGTCTTTGTTAATAAATTATTTAACACCTTGTTAAATATCTACTAATAGTTACAAATAGGCATACAAGAAACTGAAGCTTTATATCAAGTCTCTGCCAAGTTACTGTGTATATATTCAGCTTCCAGCCCCTATTCTCAGGGAATAGCTGTTTATTTGCTAAAAGAGTCTTACACAGTTCTATTGAACCTTTCAATAATGAAAATAAGTATTGATTTTAGTTGTTTAAGCTTAATAGCACAACTAATTAATCTATCAGTATTTAAATTACTAGATCTTTGCTTGTTTTATTGTTGAAGCTCTGTGATACTATGTTAGGACCAGAAAACCCACTGGGACCCACACTCATCAAACCTACCTATGCCCAACTCTGCCAGGACCCATGCATGTCAAGCCTGTCTATGTCCAACTCTGTTTTCATGCACCAGACTCTGCCTGGACAACCAGTCAGCTCTCTAACTGAGCCCTGCTCCCATTATGGTCAAATGACCTGTCATGTTTCAGACTCCACCCCCATTCCATTCCATCCCTAACACCTACATAGTTTGGTGTTTACTTGTCCTGATTTATGTTTACTTGTTTAGTCCTTCGTTATTACCAGATTTAGTATTGCATACATTTCACAGTCTATATAGTCTAGCTGATGTTTGTACATACAATCTGGTCAGAAAATCAACTAAGTTTCCCCAGTAACTCTTGCACCTATTCTATTCTATCTCCACCTCTCATCTCACAATGCTATTGACCCTGTCGGAGCCCACAGGCTTTCTGACTAGGTCTTTCAATCTCAACTTTCACACATCCCCTGGGTTTCCTATCCACTTGTTTGAAATTGGATGCTATGATCTCCTGAGGGTGCAGCCTACAAGCTGAAGCCAAGTCCTACTGGAATACCTGTGGGTTTCTCTGGAAACCCTTTACTAAGCTCTGCATGCACCTTAACACACTATAGGATTTATTGAGCTATCTGAGAGAAACCTCTAAATACATTAGACATGTATGTACATATCACATGATTGTCATGTGATTGTCATTGTATGTGTTAGGATACACACTCAGGCCGGGTTTCCGGAGAAACCCGCGGGATATCCGGTAGGACTTGGCTTCAGCTTATAGGCTGCGCCCTCGCTAGATCGTATTGTCCAATTTCAGACAGGCGGACGGAAATCCCGGGGAGTCCGGGCGGGGGTTTGTGGGTCGTGAGTCGTAGGTCGTGAGTCGAGAGTCGTGAATCGAGATAGTCGAGAGAGATAGATGCGCCGGAGCCCGTGGGCTCCGACTAGTGCGAGCGGTCTGATAAGAGTAGGGTTTTAGAGAGGAAAATGTATTAGATTACTGGGGGGAATCTAAGCTAATTTTCTGACTGGATTGTATGTACAACATCTGCCAGTTTATATAGACCGTGGAATGCATGACATACCGAATCCAGTAATAATGAGACGAAACGAGCAAAACATAGAACGGGAATAGTAAACACCAAATTGGTGTTAGGAACGGGACGGAACGGAGCGGAGTCCGAATCGTGACAAAGCATAACCCATAACGGGAAACGGAGCGGGAGCGGAGTCCTAAATCGTGACAGGTCATTTGACTAAAACGGGAACGGGGCTCGATTAGAGCGGTGACGGGATTCTAAGCGGGTCCAGTGACTGATGCGTGGGACGAAGACGGACATAGACAGAGACAGGGTCCGGGGGAAGTCCGGTGACTGATATGTGTCTTAATGAGGTCGAACGTAACGAGTCTTGACGTAACGGAGTCCGGGCGGGAAATCCTATAAACAGACGATTGGTGCTTGTAGTGCGTGGGGGCGTACGAGTTAGTGCCCAGAGTCCGGCGGGATTTGCCCGGTCGTAACAGTATCCTCCCTTTATGCCGAAGTCCCAAAGAGGCTCTAGACCTAAATAAGGTTCTTGTCGGCTACGCGCATGTGTCAAAAGTCATGTCGGTTACACGTATGTGTCAAAGAGTCATGTGATCTGGAAGGTAAGGTTCAAACGCGACGAGCCTATATAAAAAATTGAAAAATAGAAATTTCTTCTTCTTTATTACCCCCATCTTCGTCACTATGGGACCAAAACCAACACCACGCAAGCCAATGCCGACAGCAGGGCCCTCCACGGGCACTCCGTATCGGGCGCCGTGGACGGCGGCCCAATTGTTGGCGCGGCGAGAAGAGCAGCGCCAGCTTCGTGAAGCAGCAGAGAGAGAGGCGAGGGAGGCTGAGGAGGCCCTGGACAAAGAGTACCAGGAAGCATTGGCCGCGGAGGAAGAGGCCGCAAAGGAGAGGGAACGTGAGGTGGAGGAGGCTGCGCGAGTGGCCGCGGAGAACGCCCGGGTGGCTGCGGATAAAGCCCGGTTGGCCGCGGAGAGGGCCGCCATTGTTGCGGGAAAAGTATGTCCCAAATTCACTTGTCGATTTTTTACTGACTTGTGATTTTCAGCGCAAAGCGACAGAGGTGGAGTCGGAGTCCGAGGGGGAGCCAGAGAGCCCCCAAAAGGTAGGCCTCATGTCCATGGAATACCCGCGGAGACTGACCAACTCAACAGAAGGCAAGGAAGGCGGCGCCAGTCCGTCTTCCGACGCGGAACGAGCCGAGGTGTTCCGGTTGCAACGACCGGAACACGGAATGCAACCGAAAGGCCGGCCGGGGGCCGGGATGTTATCAATGCGCGCACCTCAAGGCGAGGTGCTCGCTTGTGCACGAGCAGGCCACGGGATCCGGGGCGCGAGACATAAGCGGGATGGACGGGTTGTCCGGGTTGGACGAGGTCCTTGGACGGATCGCCGAGGGCATCGAGGCCCAAAACGAGTTGCTCCGGAAGAGCAACAAAG
The DNA here is from genome assembly GCA_015178975.1 of Hysterangium stoloniferum. NCBI lineage: Eukaryota > Fungi > Basidiomycota > Agaricomycetes > Hysterangiales > Hysterangiaceae > Hysterangium > Hysterangium stoloniferum. The sequence continues at coordinate 280,283 of WHVD01000111.1, forward strand.
TCCAAATTGTGGTGGCAAAGGAGCTGTCCGGACTCTGCGAGGAGTTTTGGAAGTTCCTGGCGGAGTATGGCGGCTATGTCTTTGAAGAGCCACAAGTCGGGAGTTCCGAGGATGCCGGATCGGATGAGGACGGGGTTGCCGCGGAGGTCGCGGAGCTCCCTGAGGAGGTAGCTGAGGCAGAGGGGAAAAAACATAGTCCCATAAATGTAGACTGAAAAGTAATATAGAAATAAAAGTAATTGAACATAAAAGTAAAGCGTGAAAAACATAAAAAATAAAAGTCAAAGCCAAAGTCCGCGGATAATCCGCTTGAAGACTTGACCAGACGTGTTAGAACCTGTAAAAGCAAAGAGAGACATAGGGCGACAGGGAAAAATGAAAATGAGTCCAAACGTAACACGGGGTCCGTGGAGTGCGGTCAGAGAGACGATAATGGTCCAGGTTTGAGTGGGTAAGCTGTATGAAAGTCAGTAACAATTTCCGTGGCATTACCGAGTTCCGTGGCCAAAATCCATGAGGTTTCTTCATCGGTGCCCTCGTAACCCGCCCACTTGACCAAGTAAAGCAGTTTACAAGTGCGTCGACGCTTGTCAATTTTTGAATCTAAAATCTGAGAGATTTCAAACTCGGGTTCTCCGTCAATGACGACAGGAGGAGGCGGAGATTGCACGCGATCCGGGATAGTGTTAGCAGTACAAGGTTCTAGCATAGAGACATGAAATACCGGGTGTACCGCGCGCATGCTATCCAGAAGCCGTAGAGTCCAAGAAACTGAACCTACTTGTGCGATAATTTCAAAGGGACCTAAATACTTTTCAGCAAGCTTCTTTGATGGACGGGTAGTCCGGAAGAATTGAGCTTTGACATAAACACGGTCGCCAATCTTGAAGGTTGGTGGCGGGATCCGGTGTTTGTCCGCTGAATGTTGGTATTGCTCTTGGGCGGACAATATTGCAGTCCGGAGTTCCTCGTGGAGCTCGTGGAGGTCTGTGGTGAACTCTTGAGCACGAACAGAGGCGAGATTTCGTTCTGGATGTACTGTAATATTTGGATTATATCCTTTATTTGCAAAGAACGGGGAAATGCCAGTAGTGGCCGAGGGTGCATTGTTGTAAGCAAACTCTGCAAGTGGTAACAAGGTTTTCCAATTGTCCTGTTGATAGTTGCAATATACGCGGAGGTATTGTTCCAATGTCTGGTTGACGCGTTCGGTTTGTCCGTCACCTTCCGGGTGATGTCCGGACGTGAAATGTAATGTCATGTCCAAGGATTTTCCGAGGGATCTAAAGAAGTGAGACACGAACTCTGATCCTCGATTGGAAGTCACGTGGGACGGAACTCCGTGCTTGGAAAATACGTGGATAATAAAAAGTTCCGCTAACTGCACGGACGTAATTGTATCATAAGTAGGGATGAATATACCTTGTTTTGAGAATCTGTCAACAACGACTAGGATAGCGGAAAAACCTTCGGAATCCGGTAGGTGTTCAATGAAATCCATAGATATAGAATTCCACGGGTGTTCCGGTACCGGGAGTTGTTTCAAAAGGCCGTATGGCTTGTGTCGCTGAGATTTCGAGCGGGGACAAGTAGTGCAAGATTTACAATAGTGCTTAACGAATCCACGGAGTCCGGGCCAAGTATATTCTCTTCTTATTAATGATAGAGTCTTGTTGTACCCGAAATGTCCTGAGAGTGGATGATCATGTTTGTATTGAAGGATCCTGAGGCGGAGGCCGTCGGAGTCCGGTACATAGATACGATCATCAAGTCTAATGAAACCATGTTGATCAAGAGACCACCGAGGTTGATCGGGGTCCACGGGATTGTCCAGATGAGCTTTAGTAACTGGGTCTAGCGGAATTGCCGATAGAATATCTTGATGTAATTTTTCGATATCCATAATGATAATTCCACGGACAATGGGATTGACGAGGAAAGTTGCGCGGACCGATGCGGTAAGTTGTTGATTCGTGAAGATAGGTTTCAGGTTGTGCGGATTTACCGTTGCATAGTCGTTGCTCCCCTCTTTAGGATAGACGTCCCATCGTCTAGTTAAAGCGTCGGGTTTGCCGCCGAGACGGCCGGGTCGAAAACGGATAATCATGTTGAAGGCAGAGAGATATTCAGACCAGCGGGCCTGCCGACGGGTCAAGAGTTTTGTGGTAGAAAAGTATTCCAGGTTTTTGTGATCTGTTACAACGTCAATAGGAGCTCCTGAACCTTCCAAATAGTGTCGCCATGCTTTGAAAGCTGAAAAGATTGCCAGAAGTTCTTTATCATGAACGTCGTAGTTGAGCTCTGCTCCGGTAAAAGTCCGGGACAGAAAAGCCACAGGGTGAACTTCTCCGTCGGAGTCCTGGATAGAGAGAATGGCTCCAAGTGCATAGTCGGAGGCGTCCGTTTCAACAATGAGCGGGAAGTCCGGTTTCCAATGCGACAGAATAGGAGCTGTGGAAAAAGAATTTTTTAAAAGATTGAAAGCTTTTTGACACTTATCGTTAAAGTTCCACGGAGTACCCTTACGCGTAAGACGGGTAAGGGGTACCGTGATGTCGGAATATCCACGGATAAAAGATCTATAAAAATTGGCAAAGCCGAGGAAGGATTGGATATCTTTAACTTTCCGGGTTCGGGCCAATCTTTGATGACTTGCACTTTAGTTTCGTCCATGCGGAGTCCATCGGGTCCCATCATGAAACCTAGGTATTCCACGGAGTCCGTGTCAAAAGTACATTTTTTACCATTTGCGAATAAACCATGTTGTCTGAGCCTCCGGAGAACCTCACGGACTTGTTTGTCGTGTTCCGCGGGATTCTCGGAGTAGATAAGAATGTCGTCCAAGTAAACAATGACGCATACATTGAGCATGTCGGAGAAAATGTCGTTGATAAAACGCTGAAAAACAGACGGGGCATTAGTGAGTCCAAAAGGGATGACCAACCACTCGAAGGCCCCATAGCGGGTTCTAAAAGTGGTTTTCCATTCATCGCCCGTGGCAATCCAGACCAAATGATAGGCATGCTTGAGATCTATTTTTGGTGTAAATCCGGGCATT